>JAZGTJ010002120.1:34267-45562 GCA_036877575.1 Botia almorhae
TCTACTAAACAGAGAGAGCGAGAGAAAAGAAAGAGAGACGAATAAACAGCAAAGACATCAGTACGAAGCGTGGCTATCATTTCTTTAGACCAGTGCAGCTACATATATATATATAAAAGCTACAATATATATATATATATTGTAGCTTTCCTGTAGCTCAGTGGTTAGAGCATGGCGTTAACAACGCCAAGATCATGGGTTCGATCCCAGGGATTGCACATACTCAATGTATAGTAATCAATGTGTAGTGTAATGCAATATAAGTCGCTTTGGATAAAAGCGTCTGCTAAATGTAAATATATATAAAAAAAGTCTAAGTATGTTTTATTATGACATTTTACACATTCAGTTATATATATATATATATATATATATATATATATAAAATAATGGCAGCATTTAATTGAGTTGACTCTTTAGATCAGTCAGGAAGTGGCTCAGTTTCCCTGAAGCAGAGCACACAGTCACAATGAGAAGCTCTGGCTCTCTCAGGCATGTAACAGGAGAACTGTCACACTGAGCTCAGGATCTTCTTACTGCAGGACCAACTGACAAAAATTCAGCCCTCCAGGTAAAGACAGGCAAACGGAAAGCTAAATAACAACTGCACTGTAGAAATATGACTCTGGGAACTCTGAGGGGGGTTAAACACTTGATACTTGAGTAGAAAGCATGAAGGATTGTTTTTATTTTATTATAGATAGCGATTATTATCATATCACATGCTGATCTTGGACCATCAAGCATTGCCTCTTTTAAGGCAAAAATATTTCATTCATTTAAATACATGTACTTACTGAAATATCTTTGTACAGGTGTATAGGATCATATGCAATCTCACTGGTGACAAAAGAGTGCTGAAGTTTTATCTTAGGTAACAAGATGTGAACTGCTTCATTTTGGGGCCCTAAACAAACAAATCAGTTTAAATAATTGAGATTAAAGATCCATAAGACAAAACCACTAACTATAAGCACAAACTTGACAACTTTTTTATCCAAACAACTTTATTTAAAATAATAAAAATAAATAGATAAAAGTTCATGTGATATTATAGTGATCAGATACGGTCAGCGATTCATCAAACTGGTGTTTGGAGCAACCGGTTGTTGATGTTCCAGCTGCGAAGCAGAGCACTGCAGCATTTGCACAGATCTTCTTTACCACATGACTGCACAGAAAGCATGAGGTGACAGTTTTACACGAGAACAGTTTCCTCGCCGAATGAAGGGGTCTTACAGAACAATTATTATGGGTTTACGGCTCATAATAATATATAGTGTCAACATCTTGAGCTTAAATCTTCCAAATAATTAAATAGACAAATAACAACTATACTAGTTCTAAACTGTAGATTTTTAAAGCGCAAGCATACAGGTTTCAGACAAATAATGTGAACATTTGTATATAAAAGTGCCATTTTAAATGACCTTTGTTAGCGGTTTAGTTAGATAGTCCTGCATTACAATAAGTACTTAAAGTATGAAACATTTAAGGTGTTTATTTTCAGTGCATTGCCATTGCTTAATACATTGGTTATTAAATGACAATACAAACAAAACTTACAGTATAGCATGTTACACTGCAGGACAGTGCTTGACATGGTAACTACCCATATGAAACAAATAACTGCTAAATCTACTGCTAAACTTTCAGTGAAGCACAAAAACAACCAAAAACCAACTGTTTGAATGACTTTATTTTTACAATATATTTTCAAACAAGATTTCTGATACTAGACAATTTTGAAATCAACAATAAAAAAGAAAATCAAGTACAATAATTTTTGAACTACAGAAATATCTTGATGAATTTAAGATAAGTGTTAACAGGCAAGTCAACACTTATGACTTTAGTCTTTACACTACATTTTCCAATAAAATGAAACAAAAGCAAGTTAAAAAACTAAAGACATCAGGAAGCGTTCTTGAAATTATCTCCAGAATTATCTTGATGAATTTAAGATAAGTGTTAACAGGCAAGTCAGCACAAATTGTCTTAAATATACAGAGTACTTCCATGAACAGTGTAATACTAATATTGCAAAGGCATAGCTTTAAAAAAAGCCTATTTCAAAGGAATGTAACAAGATCTACATAGGCACACACAAATCCCATTATTATTATTAACTTCAAAATAATCAAAATCCTCTTTTAAAATAAAGTATTACATCAGGTATCTACAAAATGTTCACTCAACATAAGGCACTATTTATGTCCTATTATAATGGTTCCTTGTAACATGAGCACAACCATGCCATACTGAGAGTAATTTACCTCTGTTCCACATAATAAAAATAATATTAGTCTAACAGTGCTGGTCCTGTTAACCCTGTGTTTTATGCAGCAAAACAGGCATTTTGGTAATTAGATTTTTGCATGAGCTAATTAGCAGCAAATTCATTGTATTTCTGCATAGCTGACTGTTCTGTTGGTTACACGTATTTTGCTGACTGCTTTACTGTAGCAATGTATAAAAGTCAGGGCAGCTACTGTTATCACTCACCAAAAACATTTTCCATCACAGAACATCACATAAGCTTAAAATAGCTTTTGAGGAGGTCTGAATGACAGTCAGTAGGGGCTGATAAAAGCATGCAACTGTAAATTACATGCAAATATCAATGAACAATAACATGTAGAATGTCTATATTAATGGCAAGATCTTATTGGATGGAACAGACTACGTTATACCTGAGGAACGTTCTCCATGATAGCTGTACAACCGGCACAAACTAAAACACATGTCAGTCACATACAGATTTAAAACAATACTGGTCATCAGGAGGAGTTTGGTGTGTTACAATGTTCATAAATAGAGAAGTTCGAATAATATGCCATTATGAGACAAAATGACAATGATAAAGCCTAACACTTGATTCAAAAAAAAAAAAAAAAACAACAGGCAGGAGAGAGAGGCACAAGGGAGATGAGGTGTGGTCTGTGATGAGGAGGATGATGGGGCAGGTCTGCAGGGTAAAAGCGCTTATGAGCTGGGCATGAACATGGTCCACATATGTATTGTAGCACAGAGGGAGCAGGTAATGAGGATTTCATCTCTGCAAAGACAGAGCGAGACTCTGTCAAAAGAGTTCATGCATGTCATATAGATGCAATTCCATCAGTATTGTTTGCTTGTTTCTACAAACTTTGGGAAGAACCCAAATTACATTCTATGATAATGGACAACATGCAACAGGTGCTACTGATAATTTTTGTTTAAAATGTGATTTACCCACTTTATAAATAAACATTTTTGATGGTTTTAGAACATTGTTAATTGACTAGTCAGATTTTAACTTTTCAAGCTGAGGCATGAAGACTCAAGACTCAATGTAATTGAAGGTTAGGCAGAAGGTTAACTGGTAAAATGATGTATAAATAGCTAAAACAAGAATCAGTGTATTGACAAGATACATGAGAAGGATGCACTGTTATTTTTTATCTTATGTTTATAGACTGGTGTTATGGATGCTCTGATGAAATGGTCCCTAAGTTACATTTTGTTTAGTTCATGAGTCATCTAATCTGGAAACTCTGTGTTTTCTTCAGTGTTCTAAGTCACTGATTGCTTATGTCTCAGCAGTTATATGGCTCTAAACTTCCTTTGGCGTGAGTAGGTATGTGCTGACTTGTTTGCTGTTTTCTGAGGTGAACTTTTGGACCCATAATCTCACGATTCTGATTGGAAACCCTTGCCTTTATGAAATCATTATGCAAATTTGAACGGTTCCCTAGCGCCTCTGTCCTACAGGAGAATGATGATTTCTGTCCTTTATCTTTCGGACTGTATGGAGTGGACTGACCACCAGATGTTACAATTGAGGTTCCTTGAAGGAAACAGTTGGACAAAAGTTTGGGTTGTGTGGTAGATTCCACATTTGAACCCTTAGTAGATAGTGATTTGGAGATGTTAGACTGCTTTTTAAGGAACCCGCAATCTGCATTGAACCTTTTTAAAGGTTTAAGTTCATTTTCCTTCACTGTAACTTCCGTTCTACCTAAATGTGTGCTATGGCCTTCAACAACTGCATGGGAACAGTCAGAACTAGGTATGCTCACTGGTAAAGCACAATGTGCTTTAATAAATGTTTTACTGCGTAATGGCGCTGACACTATGATGCTATTTGTCTGCGACTCATGAACCTTGGGTTCTCGTGACTGCTTTGCGAAAGACCCCAACCCACCAGTACAGTCATCCAGCGAGTGAGATGAGCGTGACCCATAACTACGAACAAAGGTAGTGTTGCGCGCAATGCACACGGATACTAAACTTTGGGTGGATGCAGAGGACTGTGGTTTGTGTGATGCAGAAAAAGACGAAGATGAGGAAGAAAAGGAGGAAGCTCTTACAGGGCTGCAGTGAAGGCTGCGTGACAGCACCCTAATGTGGCTGCTCATGTTCTGTGGGCTAGCAGGCGCTAGCACGGGGCTGGAGCGTGGACTGCTTCTCATGGGGCTCCGTGGGCCCCTGCCTGATTTGGTAAAATGTTTGGTTCGCGAGTGGCGAGGGCTGCCACCATTGCTGAGAGGAGAAACAGGAGCCTCCAGGTCCTCCAGCCGCTGGGTCAGCGCCAGTTTTTGCTGGATGGCCATGCGCAAAAGAGAGTTAAGCGTTTTCTTCTCATCCTCAGCAGCGGCGAGCTGTCTTTGCATCTCGTCTAACTGAGTTACATAATGATCACATCTGTGAAACGAGGGTAAGGAAGAGATATACAGGGAACAAACAGTGGTACAGAAGAAAAAGAAGAAAATGTCTGTACTCATGAGGGTGCCAAATACACAAACAACAGTCTTTGGTGTGCTTAACTAATTAACATTTATAAGCAAATAATCAATCAAGCCATTGGTAGTGAGTGACCCTGATGATCCTTTGTATTTGCTTTGGGAAGCATCACTATTACCACTGCTATATATTTTGGCTTGAAGATTTTTATATAACTCGTGTTTCCTTGATGTTACATACATCAGTGGTTCTCAAACTGGGGGCCACCAGATGGCGCTAGGGGGCCGCATAGAAATGTCTAATATAAAAAAAATCTTTTTAATTAAAAAATGTAAAAAATAAAATATTTTTATTTTACACATTTTTTATATTCAACATCAGAGAAATAAGGCTACAAACAGAACTGTTGTTCTATCATTGTATAAAGTCATTTGTTTTTGGTATAAGTTATTGGTTAAAGTAAAAGCGTAAGTTTGACAATGTTTTCGTCATGAGTTTTCATTTGGGGGGGGGGTCACAAAAGGATTTACCTTAAACAAGGGGCCTCCTGCTGAAAAAGTTTGATTACTGACATACATGATTGGAAATTCAATCCTGACAGCACGTTAAGAAGGAACTACTACTAATATAAATCAAATTCATTATTTACGAATATTCTTAAAAACTGCATTTAAGTATAAGTTTGGCACTGATAGGTCAACACTTTAAAATCTGTACAATTTATGACATGTTATGAACGTTATGAGCAATAACACAGCAGTTACACATTAAAACAGTAGAGATTAAGCCAGTAGTAGAGATATTCTTTTGTTTGTTACGATTTACTTAAAATGGAACATTATCCTCGTTTCCACTACTCAATTGCTTGACGCTTGACCTATGACCTTGCCTGCACATGGAATAAAAGAGTGTGCACGACTGCAAGTTAATCTGCATGTGAGACAACCTTGTGGAAGACCAGGATTTGAGATTATATTCTGATTGGCAGATTTTAAAACAGGAGGCCATGAGGGTCATGAGCGTCTAATCTCTTTGGTGCTGTATCCTAATGAGCTCTCAAACGTTCTACTAATGTAAACAAACACCACCTGCAATCTTTTACCACAGAATGGCTTGGACAACCATTAAACCCTAAATATTACATAAATTCAGTTGATTTAGACTGCACAAGATGAGTGTTCCTTAAAAATAATGTTTTCTTTCTGAATTGAACAGGCAAATGTTAATGTAAATTCTCCCAGGAACTCTGTACTACAACTATAAATCATAAAACATCTTAAAGCTTAAACAACAACACAAGCTTCAGCATAAAACTAATGCTGCAGGAACTGTGAGAAAAATCTCATCATACCTGCTTGCGAACATGACCCGGAGGGATGAGAAGGTGGCGGCATCTTCCTTCAAGGCTTTTAGCTCATTTCTCAGCTTCAGCATAGTCTCTGACACCATGCTCTTCTCAGACTCGTACTTGGTCTTCAAGTTGGTCATGGCTAACTCTGCAGTCTTGGAGAGAAAAAATAATAAACAAAATCCTAATCAAATAGATTGCATTTAAATACTTGCTTATATGCCAAATATTCCTCCCCACATGAGGAGAATTGTCCATTGTTCATGATTTCCATACAAGCCTATCACTGGTCTGTAGTCCACAGCATTTTATTTCACATTACAGTTTGTCAGTCTGTCTAGGGCAAATGTGGTGGCTGTTCACAATAGATGTGTTCTTGTATTCTATCTGAGGTGTTTTCAAACCATCAGCCTTTAGGTGATGTTATCAAATTAACAACAGACACCATTGTAAAATAAGAGAAAGAACCCTTGTCTAACAGTCTTTGAACACAAAAGCATGTACTCTGTGTGTCTGTGTTTCTGTTTTCTGCCAGCTTTTCTGCTCTCTGCCAGTGAGTCACCTGTAATGAGATTCTCTGCACTGACTGAGCTGCTTCAAAGCTTCTACTGTTTTGATGGTAGTAAGACATCTTATTACACTCTTTCCGTATATTTGTAATAACCATTTTAAATGTAAATATGTATGCTATAAACCTATGTTCTTTTAAACAGAATTCATAAGCATTCACTTTGTTTGCTGTACTCCGAATGTCTTGGTTTGTGTGCTGTTTAAATGAGTTAAATGAGTTCTTATTAATACGTTCTTCATGAAGTTTTCACATTCTGAACAACAAATGTTGTTTCTTAATTAAATGTGGTGAAGCCCCCCAAGCCCAATCCCCTCAACACACAGTGCATCCCCAACCTAAAACATCTTCCTAAGTCCTGACCAAATTATATATGAATAAAATCAAGGAAACCAACCAATGTTCCTGTAGCTCAACTGGTAGAGCATTGCAAAGGTTATGGGTTCGATTCCCAGGGTAACACGTACTGATAAATTGTATACCTTGAATGTACTGTAAGTTGCTTTGGATAAAAGCGTCTGCGACAATGCGTAAATGTATGTAATGTAAAGAAAACAAAAGACAGCTTAAAGTTTTTACATTTTTGTTTTACAAAACTGACAACTATTAGTTTTTTTCTAACTATAAAATTCCAAAGGGTTGCCCTTTCTGAATAAGTCCCGTCTAATTAATTTCAAGCAAAATCAACTGTGTTTTTCCAGAGATCCATAATTATTACATGTCTGATGTCCTGCTTAGTTTAAGTGAACCATGATGACAAAGAGGAAGAAATTCTCAGTGACCACAGGAGTCACAACAGTTTAGTTTAAGAGGAAGCAGCTGTTTCATGCTTCACTGACAAACAAGAGCTTCTGAAAACACAGTCTGGATCTATTAAAGGAAAGTTAATGAAAACCAACAAATGAAAAGGTTTTCAGTGAAAGTTATATAAATTAGTATGTAAGAATATTATATTACATTATTATATTATAATATATTACATTCTTATAGGCACCTAAATAAGGTTCTATAGTCTCTTGAACAATGTTTTATGTTGACTGTTGCTTCCAAGCACAGTTTTCTAAGGTTCCCCCATTTCCTAAACTAGTAAAAAAATTAATTAATCAGGATTTGGATAATTTTAATCTGGTATATTTAAAATAATCTAAATGAAATTCAGTATCTTATTGCTGAATACATCTACAAATGGCACAATGGGAAGCGTGGTGCCTAAAACCACTTTATCCACGGTAAAATATCTATAAGGCATAAACTCAAGTGTTTATGCTTTAATGTGTTATGCTAGGTGTGCATTGATAGTCATTTTATAGACTGGATACTTCGATAAGAATTTAGGATTACAATTATCTGCTTTATAACTTTTCATGACTCCCCATATTTCCCCATGACTATGGGAACCCTTCCTATATGATCTGTCATGTTATATACCTGTTTGTTGGCTTTTAGGACAGTTCTGAGCGTCGCTATCTGCTCTCTCTTGGTGCTCAGGAGAGACTTGAGTTTTAACACTTCCTCAAGCAGTGCCTCTTTGTCACGATCTGACTCAGCGCTGCCTCCTGCTGGTGGGAAGGGCAACAGGTTACGCTGCCTGCACAGGTCTACTGCCACCTGGAAAGTTAAAAACACAGATTAAGATATATTTATATTTTCATCATTAAAAAACTTTAATTTACTGGAGCTGATTAACAGGAAGATTCTAACAGGAATCATAAAGCAGGCTGGCAATGTGTTGGGGTTATAAGTGACCTCAAACCTGTTCATATTTCATGCTTTATACCTTCAATTTCTGCTTAAAGGATTAACAACTGACACCTAACTAGTCAATCTAAGAAGTGGCTAATCATTTCAGGGCTAAAAAAAATATTTTTCTTTGTTATTGAACCAAAATGCAATTTGTCTGATATGAACACAGTATACAGAAAAGTTTTGGATAATTATAATTGTTTTACTATAAAAAGTTACACATACCTGTAAGTGTTTAATCTGGCAACGTATGACTGCCACCAGATTGCGAACATTGGTTGGGTCCCTGAAGTCTAGTGAAGGAGATCCTGAACAACTTCCACAGCTAGAAAATGTGTCTCCACTACCTTCGCTTCCTATGTCTATCTCTCCAGTATAGGTTCCCTTCACAAACATCTCTCCCGATTGCCTGTGCCTCTTGAAGGATCCTTCATAGAGTTGTGACTGCGAGTGGTTGTTCGTTCTCCCTGATTGCCCTCCTTCACGATAATAATCCAGCATCACTCGACTGGGTGTTAGGTTGTTACAAACACACACGTGATGGTAAAGGATGGCCAGCTCCTCAGAAAAGGCTAGAAGCTCCTCTTGTGCAGCACTGAGATGACCTTCAGAGTCAGTGGCAACCTGCCTCGTGGCCCCAATTTCCCGCTCTAACTGTCCTATTCGCTCCTGGTCCTGACGGCTGGCAGCAATACACTGTCGAATTTTATCAGCGAGTTCCTGTGCCTCACCCCTCCAGCGTTCCTTCTCCTTCTTGCAACGCTCCTCCAGGACACTGTAGCGGTCACCAGCCTTCTTCAGCTCCTGCTGCAGACGCACAAGCTCATCATTTGCCTCTTGTATGCGGCACTCTAGTACTTCTGTGCTTTTGGCATCAACCTCATAGTAGCTGATGCTGTTTTCAGCCTCTTGGTTCTGAGGGCTCCTTGTAGCCGCGCTTGTGAAAACGGTGCTCTGAAGTGTTTCCAAACATTGGGTCAGCTGATCCATCCTCACCTGTTGCTCACTGAGAGCATCTTTAGATTGGACTAACTGCTGCTGGAGATCCTGCACTGTGTTGGTCAGTGTGGCTTTCTCTCTCTCCACCTGGGGATGGGTACCAAAAGTTTATTCCGACTGACTAATGCTACTTAAGGTCAACATTATCTCAGACAGAAAACAACTGCTGCAACCCTAAAACACTTCAGAGAAACTCTAAAAGGAAACAGCACTTGCGAATCTATGGTAATTTCATACACAATTCTCCTAAATCTGACTAACAGCATTTTAAATTATAAAAATGCATAATCAATTTTACACCCCAGAAATAAAAACTGGACTTTCTTCCAGGAAGAGTAAAAGCCATTTACGTAAATGACACTTCACTGCACTGTAAGACTAGCTTAACGAGTGGAGGCCTACATCCTGGGCAAAATATGGTGTGAAACAGGAAGAGTAGCCTAACAGATGAAAGTTTAACTCATAAATACACAAGTCCATTAAAGAGAAGTTGACTCTGTAGGGTTGGCATTCTGTCTTTTATAATACAGTTAATCTATGCAGTAAGACCCTCCTATGTTTAAAGTGTTACTTCCCTTCATTCTTTTATATACCCTACAGTTTAACACTACAGTTCATTCTTTATACGACCCTACATTATCACAAAGACCTTGTTAAATTTATACATCAATATATGCAAAGCAAGACAGATTGAAAGTCAAGCTTAATGCATTATATTTCTGAAACTCGTGAAGTTTTTAAGTAATGAAACTAAAACTAAAGTGACGAAGTCAACAGCTCATGAAGTGAGAAGTATGTGAGAGAATGTAGGATGTAAACAGGGTCCCCCACCTGCAGCAGTTGCTGCTTGAGTTTCTGGCTGTCCGACAAGTGCAGCTCACTCAGCAGATCGGACACAAGTCCAGGAGCCTGAGGTCTGAAGTACACGTCACTGTGTCTGGGTGTGGAACACCTGTGTTTCTCCATCCCTTTGGAATTATTGTACCCACTGTCCATCTCCTCCTCATCACCTTCCTTTTCCTTCTCTCCATCGTGGCTGTCGTCCAGCTGGATCTCCAGGTGGCCAATAGAGTCAAAAGGGTTGAGATTTAGGGCAGCTAGCTCTCGTCTTAGGCTGTTCTTCTGCTCTCTCTCCTCTTTCAGGGCCTCCAGGGCCTCGTCTAGTTGGTGCTCGGCAATCTCCCGCAGACGTCCGGCCTCTTCTAGCTGTGCCCTTATCAGCTCCAGCTCTTCTTCTTTATGTGTCAACTCCAGCTTAACTGATTCAAACTCCACCTTTGGGCAAAAGTATTTTTTTATGTGAATATATGTGATTGACTTAAGTTACCTACAACATAAAAATGAGGCTGTAAACTCTAAATGTCTACCTGACCTAAATCAATAAAATGTCCTTAGGGATAGCAATGTTGCTCAGCAGTACATCAAATCTTTCCTGATATGTTAAAAACAAAAGACAGGAGACTTTTTGAGTTTGAAGATTCCCAACCAAATTACCCTCTTTCCTTTCCAAATAATTTTGAATCCCCCTTTAGTGCTAATGAAATGTTTAGTGCAAAATAAAAGGGCAAAAGAAACAAAACTCATGCAGCCAAAAAAATATATATTTAACATAGGTATAAATAGAACTGGATTTCACAGAGAGTTAAGTAGTTAGTTTGCAATCAGGATTACACGTCTATACAATAAACCAGGCTTACAGTCAGGCTTAAAGTTCTGACCCACTTTAAGCAGAAATACAAAATTTCATGTTTTTCATGACTATGCGGGATGCCCTATAATCCTGCATATACACTGAACATGAACATACTTCTACAACTACTGATCTTATCCCATATGCTGCCTAATGTAAGAGTAACCCAAACAACGATCCATTATACAGCATCTGACAGCACATTTACACCAACACAAAAAA
>JAZGTJ010002121.1:0-45550 GCA_036877575.1 Botia almorhae
GGGGGGACATGTTCATATCCATACATGTGTCTGTATAGTCAATCTCTTCATGTGCTGGGCCTCCCTTATATTTCTCAAGAGCTTGATTCACTTCAGTATGTTAACAGAGAGGCGCGAAACGTAGAACAATATTAGCTAATATTTTGTTCATATTATCTTTTTTATTTATTTACATAAGAAACTTGTGAATTAATGTAGCATTGGTAATAAACATTCAAGAAATACAAACACGTTCATTTACAGTACCAGTTATGCAAAGACATTTAATAATCATATATCATTGTTGGATCTCACGAACGTAAAAAAAATGGCGGGGTATTTTGACGTTTAAATGTATCACGTGATCACGTTGACGTTTCTATATAGGTTCGATTATTTCGTCACTTCCGGGACGTATTAACGCGTTCTGATATAAACGACACAAATTCTTGGTATTGATGTGCAGAGATTTCACTTCGTACTGTATCTGAGAAACAAGTGTGAAAAAATAAAATAATAAACAAACACAGAATATTCCTCATTTTGACTGTCTTTCTGTCCAAGAAAAGACAGTCTTTCTGTCTGTTTTTTTTTCTTCTAAATAAAATTCATTTCTCGTTATTTTTCATTCGGTTCTTCTGGTATATGTGCTCGTCTGTATTTTGTATCTTGTTAATATACACGAGGTTCTTACATCTGAAACACAAACAGCAGTTTATAATCCTCAGATTGGAGAGGACGGGTCACCATTTGGGCGCATTTAATTTTGTACAATTTATTTCCCAAGCATGCAGGGCACCTCCACTCGGAACAATAGCGTGACGGCTGCATCCGATTGGCTGAGAGCAGCACACCTCTTCTAATGAAAGAACCAATCACGGTTCAGTAATGCTTTGACCCCAAACCTTTTAACTGCACCGTCCGCCGATAAGTGCCAATATGTCCTTTCATATTAAATTAAGAAGATGCCCAGGAAAGCCACAGGCAGGGGTTGATGTTCCCTCTAAGTGTGTGAAAAATACGAGGCAAGTAAATAAAAAAGGTTTTCCTGTGAATATATGACATTTGTCTTGTGTGTATGATTAATTTTAGCTACCTTTTAAAATATTTCCCCTCGCCTTTTTACTTGCAGGGTTTACAAGGTTGTTTATGTCTCTCCATAATGTCGTGCGGGGCATTTTAATGGTGTAAATGTATGGAGGGCTTCTGCTGACTGAATGCTTGTGAATCTGCCAGAACGGCCGTATTGGGACGTGGCTCACGTATAACAAGCAGCGTCACGTTTATTTCGGCAGAATACAGCCGTGGATTGTGTTTCCCGGGGTTATGCGCCTTTTCTGTAGTGGCCTGAAGCTGATTGTCTTACCGGCTTCCACCCCACACACACAGCACCTACCCAGCTAACAGGGAACGTTCTTAGAACGTTGGCGAACGTTCTTTGTAAGTTCTCAAACACGTTCTTGCTGCAACGTTGGTAGAACTTATTTTTAACGTTATGGGCCCTATATCACATGTTCTTTAGTTATTATGGAGCGTTTTACGTTAAAGAATTAAAAAATGCGTAAAATAACGTTCCTATAACCAAGCACCAACGTTAATACAACGTTTAAAAACTGGACGTTTTGAACGTTCCTAGAACATTCAAAATAACACGTTTCACGTCACTTAATGGAAAGCTTAAGGAAACGTTCTTACAGCCTAAAATTAATAGCTGGGTTCTGCTTACCTGCTTCCAGCAAATTATTTGTGCGCTATTTAAATACATGCAAATGAGATATCGCTCCGCCCCTGGCGCTGAGCCCGGTACCTATGGCAACCCGTGAGGATCTCATTGCCCAAAAGCCTCTAAAAATGAAAGGCATAAAGTTGAGGACAGACAGAAGGCTCGTCTCCACCGCACACCCACTGAGCTGATTAATTAACAGAGCCCGGGTGAAAGTGAAGTGGCACTATCTGACGGAACCGACGGGCAGGGGCGCGTCGAGATAAACTTGCAAATTCAACACACACACTCGCCCAGTTCCTGCTGTAGCTACTTCTGTACTGGGCCGTAGCAGGAGATGAGTAAATTATAGTAAATATGTGTATTCTGTTTTTATGTCGTTTTATTTCAATTGAATTATATTATTTTTTATTTTATATATTTTTTAATTTTAGATATGGGTATTTTTGAAATACCAGATGATGTTTATTTTGCTTTTGTTGACACAAAACTAATATAATATAATAATAATATTGTTGCCACTGTTGTCATTATTACATATTAATAATATTACAACAACACGAATGTGACAAATAATACAAATATTAATAATATTAACAATAATAAATAAAATACATTTTCCTGTTATTAAATATTGTTATTAAAAGCTAAATAAAACGTACTTTGGTGTTTCCACACTTTTTGCTATTTTGTATTCATTCACCTATTTATTTATCTTGCTTTTGTAAAACTAAGAATTCAAACTAAGGAATAAAAACCGGTCTGCCTTTAATAACATGTTCTCTTATATTGAACAAGCTTTAAGCATGTTGAACACAAACTATATTATACAAACACACTGTAGGAATAAATGTTACAGCGTGTTGTATTTAAAGGCAAATTTATTGCCCCGTCAAGGTGAAGTTCAGGCTACTGTCTAATCAGTGGTTTGCCAACAGCGAATAACTGTGTAATACTGCCACCTAGCGGTAGTGACAGAACTGACATGAGAACGTCTGTCGCGCTAGTGTTCTTTAAGATTAATAACTAAATACACAACTGCATGATATTGTGAGACGCAATTTTGGTTTAAGATTACATGAACTTGCTTTCAATAATTAACTAAATTAGTTAATACGTTTTCACCTTCCCAAATAAAATTAATATTCGTCGTTCATTATTTTTAATAGGGCTTAATGGTCTAACACGTGGCACGACGCGCATCTTAAGTTTGTAAAATTATGACAAACGCTTTCAAAATAAGATGTCGGATGTGATTTAATCACTAGCTGTCACAATTATTTCCTATTTGTGGTTTACAGTTCATAAAATCAATCACACATAATACATACAAAAAATACAGAATTTAATTAATATACAACTAATAAGCTCAGTTGCTCGTGTATAGATATAAATTATTTCGAAACAATACTCGAATTTATTAAAATTACTCATGTTTGTCGTCGTACATGCATGTGCTGAACACATTTGAATTGTTATCTTATAATTATCTTACATTCTGTATATTCTGTATATTGTATGTTTATGTTACAACATATGATTGTATTGACTTTTATTGATCTTTTTGTGTTTAAATCCTGTTCACCAACAACTATTTAACATAAGTAAAGCAAACGTGTTACTCTATAAATAACTAAAGTGAGTGTGAACTAACGATTTTGAACAAACGCAGCTTGTTTACGATGATCTCACTGACATTTTTGCTCATTCGCACAATTGCCAGTTTGCGTACTAATTTCTTTCTCCAAATATAAAACATCTGTTGCTTTCTAACAAGTTCGCTTTAGATGTGTTGCAGAAACTTTTCCTGTCCGTGACCCAACAGCTAATAAAAGTGTTTTCTGTTGTTTCCACTTACGCGCATGTTTCCCTTGAGAAACTGTTAGTGACACAGATGTTAATCTGGAACAACTGAATGTGTTTTCCATTCCTCTCAACAAACAGTCTATTTACAAAGAACCGGAATGCTTAATAAGCTTCATGGACGAGTTCTTTGGCTTTTTAGTGTCGTGGCAGAGCGGAGACACCGTTATCAGATCCTGTATGTCTGATTGCACAGATATGTTCCTAAAGGCAAGTACAGTAATACCTGCCAGTAATCTGTCAATGCTTGTACTGGACCTTCCCTAATCAAACTCATGAGTTATAGATGATATATTAACCTGTTGACTAATGAAAAATAACCATTTCATTGACTTGGTCATAAATAGTAACATCAGTAGTAAACAGGTCTGGATATAGGAAATTCGTTTTTAAAGGCAGGGTTGGTGATCTTTCCCAGAAACTTTTATTGTTGGTTGAAAGTCTCTTCACATCCTGATAGCAATCACTAAATAAAGTGATCTAAATACATTTATATAAATATATATCTTATGTTGAAGGCGCAAGACCACAAAATGTTCATCCAATTATTGCATTCGGACCGAACGCAATGATAGGCTATCCTGTTTGCCCGTCAAACTGTGTATTTGCATATCTCTGGTCACTGTTGGAGAAGGGGTCTGCCGATTGAAATAAGAGTTGCTGTACCTCAGAATAACCGGCAGGTGTCACTACTGTATAACGGTGTGTCACCAGCATTCTCTACTAATGATTCAACGACAATGTTGTTGATGATTATGGTCTTAAAGCTTGTGGTAAACAGCTTAAGTTTTTGTTCATCGGATATTTCGCTACTGTGTACGATCCCATTCCTGTTTTCCAATAGTGACAACTAAGTGGTAATTGGGAAATAGCTTAATATGCCTATATATCATGTTCTAAAAGTCAATAATACATTATCTAGACATATAATAACAATTTTTTTGCAATACAATTATTCACTTTCTCTTAAAAATATTAGTTAATGTTTCGATTGGGAGAAATAACAATTCCTGTCATTTTTAATCATTTTCGTTTGTTTATGAACTTCGATAAAGATTTTGGTCTTAGACGAGACTTAGACTTAAAAATTCCCAAAGCTTTTCATCTGTACCAGTACAAAAAATTGGTTTGGAAAGGGGCACATGCGTGCTTCTTTAAACTAACAAGGAACGTTCTCGGGACGTTGGCTAACGTTTTCTAAAAGTTCTCTACAAGGCTCCTGCAGTAAAGTCAGTAATCACTGATTATATAGTAAAGTATATCACACTAATTCACAACGTTATTCCTAGTGGAATGAATAGTTAGTGGAACGTTTTTAAAACGTTAAAGAATTAAAAGTAATTATTAAAGTTCTTATCACCGGGCAATAAAGCAATAACGTTAATACAACGTCTAAAACTGGACGTTCTTACAACCTACAACTGTTCTCTGGGTCTGTGACGTCTCTCCGTTTCCTTTTGCCGGTGTTCTGCATCCGGTCTGTCTATAAAGTCTATTCACACACTGAGAATCTGAAGAAAATGAGCTCCGGTTCCACTTGTGCTGTTTCCGGCTGCTACAACAACTCGAGAAAACTGCGGACTTTTCAGGAAGGTGTTTGTATCGAGCACCGAGACACGAGAAACGCGTGTCCGTGTCCGCCGCCGTACGCGTTACACTCCATGCCCACGAAAGACGAACGGAAACGCGCGTGGCTCGCGGCTTTGAGACTGAAAACGCCTCCGAAGAGAGTTTATGTGTGTTCGTTTCATTTCGTTGATAAAAAGCCCACGGAACTTCATCCCGATCCGGAACTTTATCTGGGTCATAATCGACCCGAGCACAGCAAACGAAAACAAATTCAGGACGCTGACGGAGCCGGTAAGTTAATACAATTAATTTAAACGTATTGATCGGTCTGATTTTATTATTCCGCTTCGTTGTTGTAGTTTAAGTACAACGAGATTCGTTATGCTTGGACCTGCTGTGCATAATAAGTTACGGTTGTGTCATGTGGTGCGCGTGTCTTTTCTCAGCGCTGATGAGGATGGACGAATCACTGTCGTTTGTGATTAAAGCATCAAGCGTTTTAAGAAATTCCTGTTGCGGGATTTTGACTTGTACGAAAAGAGCCGATATCTGGAACCAACAAATATTTACGAGAGCTTTCAGTGTATAAACGTCCATAAGAAGACAAAAAATGTCTTCAGATTGAATGCGGCTCAAAGGGGAAAATCGGTTTTCTGAGTCCTTAGAGCGCCCCCTGGAGGACAAAAACTTTTGACGCTTTAAATGCTAAACGGAGTCATAGTAAAGTGCAGGGGATGATCAGAAATGATACAGTATAACGAAGCTGCAGATGTTGCCCCTTTATCCAAAATAAATGTCTGTCTTTGCAACCAAAAACATGGAGGTTGCACATCTTGGTAACGTACTTGTTAACAGCAGGAGTTTAAGTGGATGTATTAACATCGGTGTAATGTTGTATTGACAACAAGCGCATAAATACACAAAAAACATTCAAAACATGTTTTATACATTTACGATTATACAACGACCTACGAATATATATACGAATATAACGATTCTAATTATATTATGTAATACACATACAGACATGTATACATACCAACCTACATGCATACGTTTATATGAACGTGGACATATACACACATACATATAGATATAGATTACGTATATTACGTAGATATATAAACGTATATTATTGAAAGAACAGTGTAATTATATGAAATTAACAAATATTAAACATTAATATTGTAATTACCGATTATAAACATATATAACAGCATAAGAGGTCTTCAGGTTTGTTCCAGTGCTGTTGACAGCAGTGGTCAATACCACATTGTGTATTGTAGCAACAATAACTGCAGTAACTACAGTTGCCATGGTAAATATTTGTATGGGTGACTATGGGGTCAGAATAAAAACGATAGGATGTGCTTCCTCATGTCGACCAGTGCGACAGCGCGCATGCGCGGTGACTCGGGTCCATGTGTAGGCAGCGAGGATCTTTATTTGGCGACCGGAGAGACAGCGGGCAGGGCACATATAACAGAGAAGATCCCCGGGTTACTTTTACACCAAAATATCAGGGTCAACAAAACCGCCCGGACCCCTCGGAAGATCAGAAAGCGTGTCATCTTCTCGGTAAGAGTTTTTTAAAAGAGATATTAAGTGATTTTGGAGGCGTTACGGATGTTTTGATGGACTGTAAGTTGGTCATAAGTTTGCTAAAGGTAAAGATGGGCCAGATAGCGAGCTAGGCTAGCTGTGTGTGTGTGTGTGTGTGTGTGTGTGTGTGTGTGTGTGTGTGTGTGTGTGTGTGTGTGTGTGTGTGTGTGTGTGTGTGTGTGTGTGTGTGTGTGTGTGTGTGTGTGTGTGTGTGTGTGTGTGTGTGTGTGTGTGTGTTAATTAGCCGCTCTTAGCCGGCTAGTCACCCACACACACACACAATCAGCAATACATTTAAAACGTAATTACATTAAAAATAATATAAATACACACCATCTGATGTATGTTTCAGTGTGTTTTGTAAATGGATGAGTGTTGTTATTGTGACAGGACAGGTTACATTTTGCGTATTTTTTGGTTGTTTTTGATGTTAGCTGGCTTTGGTCCAGTGGTCTTCACGTTAGCTTCGCTAGCAACTGGACTGTTAAGTTAAAAAGAGGTTTACTTAACTTAACCATACGTTTAAGCATATGCAGTTGACAGATGTCATTGCACCGTGTTGATACCAATTTACTGTGAAGTAATAATCTACTTTAGATAAGAAAGTGTCAAATTGTTATCGGTTTGGGGAAATAAACTAGTCGTTTAGCTCGGCTGCTAATTGAAGTTGATGAGTTAGTCAGCATTAGCTGCTGTTAGCCGGGTTAGCGAACTAGTTGTGCTTCCTCCGTAATAAAACCACTAGATTTTTTTAGCCGGTATGAAAAATAACAACAAAAGTTTATAAGTATAAATTCCGATTTATTTATTTGGGTTATTGAATTTTTTTTATCAAAATGTCAGATCTGTCAGATAAGTCTGTTGTTTGACATTTGGGCTGTGTTGTACTAAAAAAATGCAGGTAGTTTTACCCATTTCTGGGATGTAAGTAGTTAAATAGTAGTTAAACTAAAGGGGAGGGGTAGTCTGTTTGTTGTGGTCATTGGTTTTATTCCAGTACCAGTTGAGTCCTGCCCTACATGACTTATTTTGACTTGGGTAATAAATGTGAAGTGTAAAAACTGTCATGTGTTTGAGAGAGAGAGCATAGGTCAGTGTTTCTTGGTTAGATTAGTTGTTGTGAATTTAAATAGGTAATACAACATATCACTCAGTGTTGTCAACTTCACAAATGTAATAAAACGATCCGGTTCTCTGTGTCATGTTAAGAATGCCCTTAATCTTGCAATAAACGAGCTGAAATATCTATAAACTGACCCAGGATTAATTATTCCGCTTGGGTTAGTTATGAAATGTCAGTCGTGTCTGGTGTGAGACTTTGGACTGTAGTGTAGATTAACTGACCATTTTGTTTGTCAGCACTGTATGTATAATATCTGATGACATCACAGCCTAGTTTGTTACTGCCCAAATTCTTCTTTGCCTTCTCATGATAGTGGAGAGGTGCTGTTTTAAGGTTGGTCTGAAGGGGTGTGGCTCGGGTTTAAGTTGTTTTGTTTTAGGGAACGCACTTTTTTGTAAATAAATAGGGTGGTACCAGCTTCGTACCGACATTGTCACAAGTTATATTGGTAACCACAAAGTCTGGTGTCTAAAGAATAAAACATCCCTCAGCTGCTTACAAACTTTCCTGTCAATCTTAGATATGGAAACAGTTTTAGATTCAGTAGTTGTAGTCATTTGCAATAGCTATGACTACAAATCCCGATATGCTACTGTCAGTATGTGTTCTTAAGTGTTGCAGAATCTTGCTGTACCATCTTGTGCCTCAGACAACCAGCTAAGCCACTTGGCACCTCTTGGAGAGTACAAGTGTGTCTCCGAATCTTGTAACGTTCCAAGGACAGGCTTAGAACTAATGATGCAGTCGGAGAGAGACCTGACTTTGCGGAGTAATGGTTTACAACAACCGATCTAAGTTGTAACTACAGTATATTTAGCAGAGATGAGGCAAAAGTAACCAGTTTTTGAGAATCACTTGTGTTTGTGGAAGTGAAATGTCTGTTTTTAAAGAGTTTCTTCCATCATTTACTCACCCTCATGTCATTCCAAAACTTTGACTTTTTTTGTTTCTGAGGAACACAAAAGAAGAGATTCAGAAGTATGTTGGTAACCAAACAACAGTGGCACCCACTGACTTCCATTGTCTGGCCACAAAGCCACTGAAACATTTCTCAAAATATCTTTTTTTGTGTGTTCCACAGAAGATAAAAGTCATACATTTAGAATGACAGTTTTTTTTGGACGTGGAATATGCTGAGTTGTGGGGGTAAAGCGTTCATTTGTACCTGAGGAATATCTATCTGAGATGGAGGCAGCTGGTAAACAGGAAGGGCTGGAGTCTGACACACGGTCTAAAGCAATCCAGCGAGATCCTTCACTGTTTGAGCTCAACTTCCTAATAACGTCAGTTGAGGAAGGTTACTGGAAAAGCACAAAACTGAACTGAAACCAGTTGAACGAAGGGCATGGTTGTGCGGGAGCAGTAGTTTTCAATCACTTGGTAGGAACGCTTCTGTTCTGGCTGCCGTCCAAAAGTAGACGCCATTGTATTTGAAACCGACCGTTTCACTTTCGCCTCACTGCCATTATCACAAAGGCGTGGTTTCATAAATTTAAAATAAAGCGTAGGAATCTTGCCACAGTGTAAAACAATTCGTTTGGTGGTCAGTGGGTTTCTGGAAAGTCACCAGCATGTTAACGCTTTCATAATAAGTAACAATAGTTCACATTTGTCTAAGGCCATCTTAGTTATATTTTTAGGTAACTGTCTGTTTATTTTGTCCGTCATTACCGTAATAAATTAGCACAGCATAGAAACACAAAACAATATCTGATTCCTTTAAGCTGTATACATTTGTCAAAATCAAACCCAATACCTAGTCAGCATTTTCAACCCACCCAGTTTGAACTAACAAACAAACGTGCATACACAGTGGTCCACAAGTCATTCGTAACATGTTAGGCTGTAAGTATAAATAGATTGAGCTAAACTACCCTGATGGTAGAACATCATTTACAAGTTTACTTCTCGTTTCATGTTTGTTTTACCTCAAGCAGATTAGGTAGTAAAGCCAGTGATACTAGTAAAACTAGTGAATCTTACTATGAACGAGTGTGTGGATCGACAGTTCCGGGTATTATTTATAGTTTGAAGTTGGTAAATGGCATATTTTATGTATTGCTAATATATTCTGATCGATAAACTGTATTTTCTGCTGTGCTTCAAAGCTGGACACTTTCAGATTTTTGATTTTGTTTTTGTCAAGACAACATGAAGTTTTTGTTAGAGTAGAATTCGCTGTCAAAACCATGCTGTTGTGGGTGGTCTCCATGGTGTTGCTAGGGTTTTCGGTTGTATGTGGTCAAAATAGCCCATGACAGTGATATTCTGTTTGTCCCAGCCTTACTGAAGTTAATGTCCAGACCCACGTACGACACTCCCGGTCACATCCTGTCAGACAGAGAGATTAACTTCACAATCCAACTGCCATTCCAACTAAGTGCTTTAAACTAAATTAAGGCATCAGATGGTTAGTTAAGTTTAATGGGATTATGGGAGTGAAACACTTGTGCGCTTGTAACGGCCAATCAGCTCTCTCACAGATGGCAATGTTGAATGCATTTTGTGACAGAAATTAAACGCTTTGGTGATACCTTATTGTTGACTAAGTTATCAGACAGGCTGTGGGTGTGTGTTGTGTGTGTGTGTTGTGTGTGTGTGTGTTGTGTGTGTGTGTGTTGTGTGTGTGTGTGTTGTGTGTGTGTGTGTTGTGTGTGTGTTGTGTGTGTGTTGTGTGTGTGTGTGTTGTGTGTGTGTGTGTTGTGTGTGTGTGTGTTGTGTGTGAGTGTTGTGTGTTGTTTTTGTGTGTGTGTGTTTTGTGTATGTGTGTATACACTAGAGTACATTTGCACTAGTCAGTTTAAGATCACAGTGGGGGATGGGCACATGCGCGTGTGCGCATGTGTGTGTATGTGTGTGTAGAGCGTCTGACTGCGAGCGACTGTTCTTACAGCGCGAGCATTCTTTTGTGCCCATGTGAAAAGCAATCAGCTGTACTTGCGCGTGTGCGTGTGTCGTCCTGTTGCTAGGGGGCATGCCAGGTGGATCTTCCAGCAGTTAAAGGGTTAACGACGTCCATTTTGTTAGGTAACACCCTCGTGGCCCTGATCTGTCTGCGTGGTGTTAAAATGGCAGGGTTTAACCCTTGATATGCAGGTCTGAATCAACAGGGCCACCTTTGACTCGACCTTCTTGGCAGCCACTTTGGGTGAAAAAACACGTATCTTCTGAAGGAAACTGGAGGAGCATCTAAAACTTTGGAAGCTCACCTGGAATGTTATTTTTTAATGCACTGATCATCGGATGTTTTGATGTTTGTGATGCAATCAGGAAGTCCTTCGAAATAAGCTTTGTAAAACCAGTTGTAGTTTCTAGTTCTCACACTTTGGATTGGACACAACTTTTAACCCAGTGTGGTTTGGACTGTGTATCAGTTGTCAGCTTTGTTTAAAGCTGACCTGTGGTAATAAACATTATTAGTTGTGTTTAGTAAGGTATCACTGTTTATATTGCCCATAGTTGTGGTTACCATAAGTATTAAACTTTGGCACATAACTCGTTCTATTGGCAAACGAATATTATAGGGACTAATGGGATGGGTTGTGGAGGGCTAACCAGTAAATACACCCCCCACCTTGTCCAATACCCCAACCCCCACCCCACCCCCTCCAACACCGGCAACAACCACTCCGAACATCTTAGCAACCACATAGCAACACTTTTTTAACAGATGTGATTGGTGGCAATCAGTTGGTGGCAATCAGTGCAAAACAAAAGTTAGCCTGGGTTGTGTTTCCACCATTGACTCTTATTGTCTCGCGTGACTTGCGTTACATCAGACGAGTCGTCTTCAGCAGGCCCCGCGAGGATAGTCACCGCGCTCCCGGTTCGCCCCAGCGTGGCATGAACAGACATGTTTTTCACTCGCCTCAACAATCCAATACACTGCAGTTAATGCGTTATTGAATGCAAACATGCAGCTAGTAGTTTTTAGCTGCACAATTTAGAATGGTTGTTTCCGCTAAACTCAAACAGGTTAGCGTCATCATGGGTCTGTTTTGTTACATGCTTGTTATTGGTAAATAAACGCACACGTGGCATAATGCGATTGGCCGTAAAGTTAAAACGATGTCACGGTCTAAACGTGATTAGTAATACTCGGACATACACAGCAAGATGTACATTATTCTCTGCGTATGTCGCCTTAAAATGGAACTTCCTGCATGTGGTATGTTTTGAACTGAGGTTTAGACTCGACGTGTCTCGCCACCTTTTGGTTCTTCCAAAAACGTGTTTTTAATCTCATCATAGCAAACTGTGTTGCAGCATTAACTGAGGTGTACATCTTGCAGATGGAACTCCCCCTGTCCGTTTCCCATGAGGCCTTGCGGGCCACGTGTCTGCAGCTTTAGCAACGAGCATCCATTTTCTAACAAGAACAAGCGACTTGTGTGTGACTAAACTGGTGGCCCAGTATGAACACGGCAGACGTTCTGTGCTCGAAGATTCCGTTTAGCATGAGTTCTGCTCACTGTCTGTGTTTTGTAATGGGTGTGTGTTCAGTCTTCGCAAGTTATGAACGAATCTGTTCATAAGTTTCTTTAAGAAAGCACTGATCATTGTACAGAACTGTTTATGATCCAACACAGATGCACAGTATATCAGGACCATATAGGTTATCAGCTGATGTTAATTGATATTTATTATTTTCTGTATTAATCATTATTGAAAATGCTTTGGGCTTGTATTGAATGGTTTTGGTTTTTTGTGATCGTTTACAAACAGTTCAAAATATTTTTATATTATCGTTTTGCAATGTTGCACTGTCCCTTTAAGAGCATGTTTATTTATTTTGGTGAATTCAAACATGTGTTTTGTTAGCACATAGTAATCCAGATTTTAGATTTTCGGTATCCCCCATTAATTTTACAACAGTGTGCAACGACAAAATCTAGATCGTGTTTATATGGCGCACAGTTTTGGACCAATAAGATTAACCACGTGCAGGGCTTCCCAGCGTGATGCTGCAGAAAAAAAATGCCATTTAGCATTTTAGCATTTTGTGTGAACAGACAAACCACTTGAAGGCAAAATCTCATGACACAACTTAACAGTTTAATTTAATTGAGATTGTAGAACAACTCGAGCAGATAACTACACAAAAAACCTTGAAAAAACGTTGAGCTTCAGTGGCTATGATCTTTGATTTTCTTGTCATTGGGCCATGTGTGAATTTACAGTGGTTTTGGTCCATTACATTTCTAACCGTCAGTATAAAATTGGCAGACTTGGTTGACCTACTTTTAAGAGCTACTGTATGTTCAATGCTTGTTTACGTTCACCATTGTATCTGTGACCACACACACACACACACAAAAGCGACCTTTAGCTTTAGCTGTTTTGTGCTGTTTCGAGAAAGACGTTTAATTACATGGTAGTAATTTAATACTTAACATTTGATGGTTTAATGTCGGTAGTATCTGTTAGCTAATTCTTGTTGTTAGCTAATTGCCCTCTTCTCTTCCTTGATGACGTTATGTGCTATAATCTAACTATGTTAGCTCTATGTAAGTGTTAATATGCAGAATGAGAGCTTATTTAGTGTACTGAGTACCTTTAATGTTGACCCAGCCCACAGGGAACATTCTCAGCACGTTGGCTAACGTTCTGTCAAAGTTCTGTCATAGTTATCGAAAACAATTTTGCAGTAATGTCAGTATAACGTTATATATCATATATCAAAAAGTTATTTCTAACTTGTTAGTGGAATGTTAAAAAATTGAATTAAAAAAAGTGCAATAACGTTCTTAAAACCAAAACGTTAATACAAAGTCTAAAAAAACTGCATGTTTTGAATCTTTCCAATGTTTTTCTTACTTCATGGAAACGTTACGGAAACGTTCTAACCTAAGCTGGGGAGAGAGCGCAGTGTCGGTTGTTTTTGTGCGATCAACAAAAGGAGAGCACTTCCTTCTCATCTCTGAACAACTTGTGTTTTGGAACGCGAAAAGCCCTTCCCCCCCAAGAGAACGTACTGCGTCTGTGTGTCCGCATTTACTGCCAGTCGGTATCTCAAAGGGTTAAAAACCTGCTTCAGTCTCTCAGCTGCGTCCACCAACCGGTTTGAACTGGTTTTCGGGGAAATGCTTTATGTGTCCCATGGAATCTTGGGAAGGGTCATGCCGAGCCTCAGTGATGTCACAGCCGAGGAGAGCAGGCTGGGTGTTGAGTCAGCTCTGTTGCTATCAGATGGCTGATATCATATGTTAAACAGGTAGGTCAGCGCGTAGAGCCAGGGCCAGCCTTCATGCAGAAGTCTTAACCTTTGTGTACTCGTGTTATAGAGTTGTTTCCTGTTAATTGGTTGGCTGAGGTTTGCATATTTCAAACCTCAGGGGGAGCGTCCCTGACTTGCTCTGACAGCACGTCACCATTCATGGCGGAGCATAAATTCTCTCCTGGGTTCTGCTGGGTGCAACACTGTCTTTCCTGTTTGTGGGGTTTGGTCCAAACTTCTTGAGGTTTGGATTCCCAGTGCAGGCTCTTGTTTAAAGTTTCTTTACATCGCCAAAACTGTGTGCTGTATGCTTGTGTATTTGTATAATAATATCTGTTTGGGTTGTCTTGCACAGGTACGCACAAGTCGCTGTTGATGGAAAGTGATAGTCTATCCTTTTTAAATGTCTTGATAGAGAAACCTGTTTCGTGATTGGCTCTTCCTTCAAATCATGGGTCACGACCCCAAAATGTGACATAGGTCTGTTTATGTAAAAAAAAGATCTGTCTTTATCTTGTGTGACCATTTTGTTGCAAGTTCAGGTAGTCAAATTAGGTAGATGCCAATAGTACAGGTTACGTGACATGCCCTCGTCCTCAAACCGTGAACAAAACTATGCAAAGTGAAAGAAAAACGCAATCCAGGGGACGTTAAATACGGGCTCACACGCAGCAGGGGTCAACATGGTTTGTTTCGTCAATAATTACCAGTGGAAATGTGAAACTTTTAAAAATCAAAAGACCGTAAGAAATCCAATCTATTCCAGGTTTACCAGCCTTAAGGACAAATAATTTTTTTTTTTAAGTATTTAATAAATAACGTGGTTATGCATGTTGACATTTTATTAGCACCGGCCCTTTAAAAAGCCATATTGGTCGACCACTATATAATGCAGTAGGCTGAATCGTTTTAGCCTCTATAGACTGAATATAGCCAAGTCATGTTTTCTGTCACCTGTCTCATTCATTGATGTTTCGTTACAGGTGAGAAGATGTCAGAAGAAGGGGTACGTCAGACGCGCAGTCAGAAACGAGCGCTGGAGCGCGAAGCCCCTGGCGCCGGGCCCGACTTAAAAAGGGTCAAACTGGAAAGGGGCGAGCAGGGACCCGAGGATGGACTGAAGACCAAGAGCGAACAGGCCAACAAGGTGAATGACATCCTACGAGCTGGTGAGGTGAAGGCCACCATCAAGGTGGAGGTGCAGACCGGAGATGAACCCGTGGACATGAGCACGTCCAAGAGGTGAGAGACGCGCTCGACTCAAAAACCAACACATACGAGATCTTTAAATTGTAACAAGTGTAGATGCTAGCTAGTGATGACCTTTGCACTGAAGAGTTACTGACAGACCAGTCCTGCTGTTTTTTTACGAAGTTTTCACAGAGGACGCTTGACCCCAGGTTGCGCTTCCTGCTAGAAGCTTTGAATATTAAACACCGGCTAAAATACAAAGTAAACAAACTATCAAGTACATGCAAAAGAATCAGGCTGCAGATTTGCACCTCTTGGGTTTAACGTGTTTTTTTAAAAAGCTGATAACGTGAGGCCTTTATATAATTATTTGATCGTTTTATAATAATGTTACATTCAAAATGTTGCAAAGACAAAGTTGTGGTATTGCTATTGGTCAGTTCTCTGTTTTTGTGTGTGCTGCTCTTTGGTTACAAAGTGTTCTGGGTGGTTGCTAGGGAATTGCTATGCACTAGGGTGTTCTGGGTGGTTGCTAGGGCATTGCTATGCATTTCATATATTGTTCTAGGTGGTTTCCAGGGTGTTGCTAGGTGTTAGGGTGCTGGGTAGTTGCTTATTTGCCTGTGACAAACTAGGCTAATTCAAAACTATGCAATACCCTAGATATGACTCAGTTCCTGTCTTAAATGCAAGCTGGGATTTTTCTTGCCGGTTTTGTTGTCCGGCAAGCAAAAATTCCAAAGGTCTGATCGTTTGAAAAGTACTAGTACACCTTTTCTTAACAAGACACATGATTGTGATATCTCATGTCTTTATCTCAAACAGTGCGTGATGTTATATTTAGGGTGAGTGACGGAAAACAGAAGTTCATTTCACAAAATGTAAGCAATTGGTGATACGTAAATAAAATAACAGAACCGGTCTTGAAATGCTAAGAAACACTTGCGGTCCAAATTGCGAACGTAACTTTGTCTCGCATTATGAGGAACATGCGTGATACTGTGAAGGTGAGAGTTGCCACTCGTTTGAAAGCGCCCAAACAAAAGTTGTCGAAGCAAAGGGGTCGAGTGTGTGATAAAGTGAAGAGGACAAAAGGGGTGGCCTGGTGCCATGTGGGGTGGGGGAGGGGCAGAGCCTCGAGTGAAAGACGTCTTCTAAAAACACGACCACCACACGCCGCACGTTCCTGGAGACGACACTCGTGCCTGCGCCGTCCCAGCACGTTGATTTCTTACTCTGGTGGCGTGTCCCAGTTTGAAAGTTTGAAGCCTCTCGGTTTCTGTCGCACCTGAACCCTGTCTGACTTTTCAAACGAGGCCTATGTCACAAACTGGTTTCAGCCGGCCGTTGCCATGGTTTCCACACTGGCAGGAACAGTTGAAGAAAAGGGTGGGTGTGAGTCATGTGACCCGAGGGAAATTCTTGCATCATGTGATCTCTCCGGTGCTGGTTAGCACACAGGAAGTCATATAGGTCATTTCTGGTAACGCGCTGGTTAGTGTTTAGTTGGGATTACGAGTCAAAAACTGACTCGGCACTCCAGGTGGAGTTCAGGAGCACTCTCATGAAGAACCGGCATGACCTCCCAACGGTTCCAGTAAACTTGGACACTTTGTTTTGAGGGATGGGTTTAATTGGCTGGCTTGCTTTTAAGGAACGCTCAATGGTTGCAGAAAGTGACAGCTAAGCGCTGCTCAGGGATGTAAGATGTTTCTTTCGGTCTCTTTAGAAGTAGAACGGGCTTGACTTGACCCCTCTTCGCCGCCACAATGTTTTTAGCGCAGAGTGAGGAAAGGATTGTGTCAGTTTTGTGACAGTTGCGTAGTTAGTGGCACTCGATGAGGTGTTTTAGGGAACCCTAAAACCTAAGGGGACATGATTTCTGCCCATACAAGTCTGTCTGTGTAACAAATAATGCCTCGAATTAAACGGCTTGTCTGAGTGACTTGCTGGTATTTCTGAGCAAACAAAACCTTCAGATTTTGTCTGACAGCCAATGTAATGGGTTAATTAAAATCTGTTAGATTTATGCTGTATCCAAGTACATACATTTGTGGATGGGCTGTTTTGACTGCAGCCCTTGTGCAGCATTGTCTATTGGACATGTCTATTGGTTGATTTGGGATTGTGTTTGTGTGTTTCTTATCAGTTTTCTATGTTGTTATGGTGATGTGTTTTCATACCTGAGACAGAAACCCACTGTGCAGCTGCTGTAAGGCGTTTTGTTTGACCGGTGATGGTCTTTTGGCGACCTCTTGTGGGCAGTGCAGGCCATTTAATTTTAGTCAGTGGAAAAGGGCTATCCCATGTTGTAAAACGTTCTCTAAAATTTCACTCAAAGTAATCAATAATATTCTTGCAGTAATGTTATTAGAACGTTCTTAACATCATTCATTTGTGTATTTAAAATGTTGTTCCTAAGTAGTTCGTTGAATGTTTTAAAAAACGTTACAGAATTAAAAATGTCTGAATAACAATCTTATAACCAAGCAATTTCTATTACAGCGTCTAAAACGAAGAACGCTTTTAAAAAATGTGTGAGGAACATTTTTATTTGACTTCATTACATTATATTTTAAAATCTAATTAAAATAATTAAAATATTTTTTGACATTGTCGGCAATACAACTAATATAAGTTAAAAAGTAAGTAGTGCTGTTAGAAATCGTGGGTGATGTTACCCTTGTTCACGGTCATGTTAGGTAAGAGAGATTAAGTTAAGCACATTGCATTGTGGGATACAGTACCCATCCCGTTGTCGTTTATAATCGCCATAATAATTTGCCAAATGCAGTAGGTCATCTGGGTATGTAGCATGTATACTATATACTGCAAAAGTAGTACGCTTTTGGGATTTTGAACATAGCCAGAGTTGACATACACACCTTAAAGTAGGAACATGTATGTAACATCAATGTATTTTTAGCCTCTGCTTATGTTTTCCTCTCTGTCTTTCTCAGTGACATAAAGAAGGAACAGCCTCCAACACCCGATGATGTCATCGTTCTATCAGACAATGAACCATCTAGTCCCTGTATGAATGGAGACAGCCACAGTTTCAAGAAGACGGATACCGAGATGCTAATGGTAACATCAGAATCCTCTTGAGACATAGATTCACAATTAGACACCAATCCACTTTGCCACTTCGTTTACACTTCGGTAATTCAATCCGAATTCAGAGCAGTTCAAGTCAACTTTAGCACTCACACCTTATAAATCAAGTGTCAGCGTATGGTTTGACCAATGAGACGATCGTTTCGCAGAAGTGCACGCCAGCCGAGCGTGAACGCATCATCAAACAGCTGCAGGAAGAGCTGCGCTTGCAGGAAGCCAAACTCGTTCTGCTGAAGAAGCTTCGGCAGAGTCAGACCCAAAAAGACGTCGCGCAAAAGGTAACCGAGTGTAACGACTGAAAAAGCCGTAACCTACGGACGCGACATAGCGCAACGTCAAACGGCTTCATAGAACAACAACAACATTCTTTGATCTCGCTGTTTAGAACGCATTGTTTTAATAACAACTTTCTGTCCCGCTTGCAGTCGAACAATTCGGTGTCTGCTCCTCCCCCTCTGGTCAGAGGCAGTATCTCGTCCACTAAAGGGCCCCTGCAGGTCAGTGCTGTCCAGGCCCTTAGGAGCCCATTCACGTACAGAAACATCTAAACAGAATATGGTTTAACTGTGTGTGTTGCGTTCAGGTGTCCAATCGGAACTCAGGAACGGTGATTCCTCCTCCTCTGGTTCGGGGTGGAGCACAGGTGTCCAAACACGGCACCCATAATACAGTTGTCATGCCGCCCTTAGTCAGAGGATCACAGGTATTAAAGCTGCATCTCAAACACTCCTAAATCACACTTTTCAAAGAGTGGGTGAGACCTCATTCTCAGATTACTATTGTTAGTATAGCGTGTGGCTTAGAATTAGCATGTCAGAAAGGCCAATACATTGACCAGTAGTTGATCAACCTACGATTGTTGATAACCTTTGGCAAACATTAACACCAGCTTTGTTCTTGTATATATACAAGAACAATATACAAGAATATCTGACAGTTAATAACACTATTTAAACCATTTTATATCTAATAATCAATTCAATGTAATGGTTAACAGCAGTTATATTTATATAACACAACAGGATTATAGCAATATGCATTTTTGTGTGTCTGTGTTTGTTGCAGCCCATCGCCGTGACCCCTCAGCAGATCGCAAACCTGCGTCATCAGCAGCAGCAGCAGCAGCTCTCTGGTTCCGGTCCTCCCCCTCTGCTGCTGGGCCCGCGGACCTCCGTACCCAGCGTACAGGTGCAGGGCCAGAGGATCATCCAGCAGGGCCTGATCCGCGTGGCTAACGTAGCCAACGCAAACGTCCTCGTCCCTCAGGTCATTTTCACATCCATTGTGTTACATGAACAAAATATAGTAATCACGGAATGAGTTGATGATGAAGGATTAACATTCTATATTAACTGTTTGTTGGGTTTTCAGGCATCTCCTGGTCTGAAGAGCTCCTCTGGTTTGGGCACCAGCAGCTCCAGCATCAATGCTAACGACTCTCCCGCCAGCCGCCAGGCCGCTGCCAAGCTCGCCTTACGAAAGCAGCTGGAGAAAACCCTCCTGGAGATCCCACCACCAAAACCTCCAGCACCAGACCTCACATTCCTGCCCTCCGCAGCCAACAATGAGTTCATTTACCTGGTGGGGCTGGAGATGGTGGTCCAGAACCTGCTCGATACTTTTGCTAAAAGTGAGTACAGCCTTGTAGTGCATACTTGTTAAAGTAAGCATCCCTTTGTAACTGTATCGAAACACCAGCCACAACCCCAAAAACTATGGCGGCAAGCTCTGTCAAGTAGGTGCTTAAATCACTTGTTTACCTCCCAGGTAAGCAGTCGCAAAGCGAGTCCTCGCCCGCCTCAGAGCCCAAGGAACCATTCGCGTGCGCGCAGTGTCAGACGGACTTCACCTCTCGCTGGAGGCAGGAGAAGAACAGCGGCTCCATCCTCTGCGAGCAGTGCATGAGCTCCAACCAGAAGAAGGTTCTGAAGGCGGAGCACACCAGCCGTCTGAAAGCCGCCTTCGTCAAGGCCCTGCAGCAGGAGCAGGAGATCGAGCAGCGCATCCTGCAGCAGGCCGCCGCGCCCGTCTCCAAGAGCACCACCTCCTCGTCCTCGCCCGTCATCAAATCGGAACACGTGCTGGTGTCGTCGCAGTACAAGCAGGTGCGCGCGTCACCGCAGCAACAGACCAACAGAGGAACCCCGGTGGGGCGCTACTCCACCACCATCAAGCAGGTACTGCGCTGTTTTTGTAGTGACGTTGCCATGACAACAATGCAGCTCAATCGGCGTAATTTCGACAAGTTGTATCTGTTTAACGGTTCACTTTGCTTACAAAGCAACTAGTGAGTGGGGTACGAATGAACTCCGTTCTAACTAGCTACACAAACTCAACGTCGTGCCAACGTTGTAGTATTAGTAGAAGCCGGTTAGTAGACAGTCATTTGATTCCAGCGTGGTTGTGTTGCTGAGTTAGTTAAAGGCTCTGCCATGTGTCTTCCTCAGACTCCAGGGCAGCTACCACGCAACATACAGCAGGCGGTGAGCGCGGGCTCGCGCCACACCTTCACCACATCCTCTCAGCTCCAGAGCGCTGTCGCGGCCGCCGCGCTGGTCAGCAGGCAAGGTAAGCATGCTGCGCGGGCAGGGGAAAAGGGCAGCAGCAACCCCGCCACCAATACCTGGAGGAAACAGAACAGCGCCACCACAGGTAGATGATGGCAACTGCAAACGAAACAATCTGCCCCTTCCTTTCTTTTCTCTTCCTGTATCTGCACACTTGTTTTGGTGTGTACTAGCCTACAGCTAGTGCACATTAGAGGAAAAGCCTTAAGTTATCCGATATGTAACGTCGGATGACATTCTCCCAAACTAGAGGCTTTTGTGTCCCTTATTTAAAATAGCTCATTGATTTGATACAAAGACATTCTTTGTCTAGTAGAATGCTATGAATTGCACATTTTTATTCAATTGAATCTTAAAAGGTGCTTGTTTCATAGAATGACCCAGATTTAATTTTTTAATATTTTCACGTTCTTGGGTTTCTCCCTGTTTCTCTCTTCAGAGCTTTGCTGTAAATGTATCTGTTCACCTTGTTGCTTACCGTACTAGAAATCTGTTTACAGTTGTTACCGTTATGAAAGATTGGTAACCGCTGTGCGTTTATCCCGGGCAGGTGTCACCATGGCTTACGTCAACCCCAGTATCTCCGTGCACCGGACGGCGTCTCCAGTGGACCGTCAGCGCGAGTACCTCTTGGATATGATCCCCTCTCGCTCCATTTCCCAAACAGCAAACACATGGAAATAGTGCCCTGCGATGGAGGAGAAACCATCCTGATATTTCTCCAATATAATCTTGTCTTTGGACATTCGGGTGGTTATCAATATCAGAGAACCGGCCATTAAGCAATAATAAAATGTAAAAAAATATATTTTCTCTCTACTTCACCTTTGTTCCGAGACCTTTAGTTGTACAGTCCAGAAGTAAGAACCCCATAGGCCAATAAGTATCGTAGAGGGGTACTGTACCAGGATCAGTGATAAAGGAGACCCCGGGGACCTTCTGTATAGGCTTTTATATGTATCGACTGAATCCCTGCTGAACCCAGTGGGCTTTAGTGATCTAACACCCACGCACGGCGGTGATGTCACCCAGTAACTCCCACTTTGTGCTTCCCAACGGCTCTGACTGGAAACTGCAGAGCTCATGGACACTTTTACCCACAGGAAGTGCTGGATCAGACGGGGTCGTACATGTCCTGCGTTTCCAGGAATGTTTTTGTTTCTGACCTTTTGTGGACCATCTACACTTTACGAGATTGATTTAGGTTTTCCGACATGCACTCCGTCTCCTTAACAATATCGGAGTGTATGGATGTGTATTTCGTGTCAATGCATTGTTCGTTTTTGTTTGTTTGTTTTTGTTTATAGCAAAACCGTGGGCGCATTCCACCCCATTTTTGAAATGGCCTGTGTTAAAGGCTTCGAATTGAAAAGAAATGGTTGTACCGTCGAGGTGGTTTACACACCTGCTGGTATAGTGTGTATTTTGAAATATTTTGAGTTGTTTTTCATCGTAAGCTTATGAAAGACATTTAACCGAGAGTTCGCATCAGGGATGATTTCAGAGATGAAACCAACAAAAACAACAGCAGCAGCTGTGACAGGACAACTGTTGCAGACCTGTGTGTGTGTGTGTGTGTGTGTGTGTGTGTGTGTGTGAACAGTTTGTTGATATCTGTTTAATAGGAGTAATGGACAACTTTCAACGCGATATATCCCCCTTAAAGCTTTCTTGTAAGAGAGTCCAGGTAATATCTGGATGTTTAATTTATAAATGTCCCTTTTAGATGAAGGATACACCATTAGCCCGAGTTTTCGGAATTTATATCCCTGCGTTTTCGTTCGTAGTTTCAAATGGTTGTGAATTTGAGATCGGACCGTTTTCAGGACGAATAAGTGCAATTTCCTTTGCTAGAACCCAATTCGTTCATGTTCTCTGTTAAAAGATCCTGCGCAGACCGGCATGGCTTAGTCTTTCCTTAGGGAAATGTTTTGTTTGAAAGCGTTACTGCTTCAAGAATGTAGCAAACGATCTAGCGTGACTAAATCGAGTCCTTTTGCACCTGCCTGTCAGGTGGCGGTCGCGTTGTTTTTGCCATGTTGTATTTTTCTTTCGTCTGAATTGATTTGTTAACAGTATGCTTGGTATTGTAGCGACACAGTTATGCGTATTATAAGCAACAGCTCGGGTCCTTAGTCGATGCAGTCCGACGAATGCGTCAAGTTAATAACGCTTGTCATTTATTCCCCCCTTAGTAGCTCAAATTTCTCAACGTGAGATCCGTTCACTGCTCTTCAATGCCTGTGGAGTGTGTTTATGACACAGGGGTCCTCGTGTAAAACAGCTGTTCTGGCTACTGCCTGCTGCTGGTGACTAACACCATTCCTTTTCCGCGGGATGCTGGCGTTGTTTGGGTAACATCCCTTTTACCAATTGTAAAATAAAGACCTTTTTCATCTGTTTCAGATCTATCAGTTAATAATTATAATAAAAACTAATTTTAACCTGTACTGCCTCTTGTGTCGAGTGTGTTTCAGCGTATATCTGTTTTTGCAAGTCTACTATCACATTTACCTAGACATGAACTTGGCAGATGATTTTATCACTATGTATTTTGGGGGTAAATGTTTAAAACCGTTTTCATGTATATATCACGCACACATACATACATATATCGTAGTTTTTGGACCGTAGTCTCAGTGTATGGTGACTTGATGCTGCAGAACCGCAGAAGGTCCGACAGCGCGCTGGTTCATCTTCAATGAAGCGCCCAAAACCGGCGGATCTTCACTCGATCATCGGCTGTCAACGGTAAATTTTCGCACTCGATATCTCGATGCACAACGTCTGTGATGGAGGTATAGTTAGCGGCACTAAACCGCTGAGAGAACCAGGTGTTTGCTGTTCCTCATGGATGCGGTTAATTCATGGATCTTCTGAAGGAGATCTGAAGCAGCAGACTGTCACAACACGCAGCTGAATAACAATGACTTTTCCGTGAGGGAACCATAATATTTAATTATAGTAGAAGTAATAATAATACAAGCTGAGTACCGTGTAATTTCATTATTTACGGTATAGTGATTTACAAAGGATGTGATATACAACAAATATTTCATATTATTACGTCTCCCTGTTATTGTTAGATTGTTGACTATTATAAGTAGGATGCATTGTGTGTAATATGAGAGCTAAAATTTAAAATGGAATCCTATTAAATCTTGTGATGGTGGATATATTAATAATTGTCACGAGATGGTGACCAAAAAAACTTGTGATCAGTCACACCACATTTTTACTGTATGCCCAGTTTGGGGCATGTGGTGTCATTCCTGTTTAATTTCTAAGTCAACAAAAATAAACCAGTATGACCTGTGGGTTGTGGAGAATCCCTCAAAAGTCGGCCCAGTAACGTAACTCGCAAAAAAAGTGCTATTGGGTTTTAGTTTTTACATATTTGCTTAATTGTATTCAGAAGGTCTGGTGCTAGTCGACAGCTCTGTTCATTTTCCATCATCGGCCTCTACAGATTTTTGGCAGGTCACTCGCGTGGTGGTTTTTTGACCTCTCTTGTTGTCTCCCTAGCAGCATTTTTTTTTTCATGTGAACAAACGTTTGTTTCAGCGTCTGAAACCATTGTCAGATGTTCCCTAAATGACACAGCTGCCTTTGAAACGGTCTGACGTGTTTTGACTAGACTTGTCCTGTGAGAAATCGCTCATCTCCACCCCAAAATTATGATTTAATTTGTTATCGATTCACCAGCCGTCCATTCTAAGATGTGCAGGGATGAGGCCCAGATTTCGTTTTCCCCCAATTCTATTGCCACAAACGAGCTCTGCAAACTATTAACAACAACTCGTTTGATATAGCAGATATGTTTTGCTAACATCTAATCTGAACCTCTTGTTTGTGCTCACAACAGATTTATGTCTGGCCTGCGAGATTAAATTGATTCAAATCGCATGTGATCAAATATGTCTGTTTTCAACGATTTTTAAGATCGGTTTACAGCGTTAATTTCAGCCGCCGGTATAATAAAGACATGCGCTGACGGCATTTAATCGATAGAGGGCGATATTTACTGCAGCGTGGCTATGAGCTGCACGCCTCTCTTTTTATGCCTGTGGTTAAATTTATCCATGTTTTAAATGAACAATGATATAGATTTATTTTACAACCATCTATTTGTACACGTCGCTCATTAAGATGGTTATTTATAATCAAATGGTTATTTCTGTAAACGGATCATGTAAGGAGCCTTACATTACATTTAACAGGTTTTAGGCTATTTAAAATTAATTTGTGTCATATAGCAGCAGAATCACCACAATTATAGCAAATTAATCTTTATTATCTTCTCCTAAACCGTTCTAAATGCTTATTGTAATGTATGAATACATGTCTGATAATATAAATATAAATATATATATATAATATATCTATATACGGTATTAGAGATAATGGGAACCAAATTACACAGGCACGTTTGAATTTTTGTGTCACAGGGATGTCGCATCTAAAAAAAGGATGAGGTTTATGGTCCACTGAGCTTCCAGCATCAGGGGCGTTCAGCCAATCAGACGACACTCTTGGTATCTCACTGCCTGTTAATTGGCTGACACGTCCAGCAAGAAGAGCTGATCTACGCGTGGAGTCTGGCTCATCAGCCAGTGAGCCAGAGGAGACAGAGAGAAGCTGACTGTAGAAAATCGCATCAGTTGCATCGAATCCTCACAAATTGGTCAAGATGAACCACAATGATAAAGATCCAGAGACCATAGAGCCAATGCATTATCTCAGGTATGTCAGACACACTGCTCTGTTTATATTTATTAGTGGCACCAAACATAAGTGATTTGCATATATTCAGACCTTAAAAGATGTTTGTGTGCGTTCGCGTTAAAATGGACGTTGCAAAAGATGTTGGTTGGAATGTTTTTTTTTATGTGTAAACTAACTTATATATAAATGTCATTTGTCATATCCAGAGATGTGATGTTTCTTTCATGAATATCTGCTTTTGTTATTTTTTCAATATGCTGCCTGAAGTAAATAAAGCCACACATAATATCTAACTTCATTTCCTGCCTGATTTTCAGTGGCTGCTTTCTTGTTTACAAAAACAAGCACATATCTCATTGTGATCACCCACCAGCTTGATTTCACAGCCAGAAATTCTGTGTCTTGTGGTCCACAGAACCGGTGGAGAAAATCTCCTCGTGGCGGTTTGTGGGTGATTTAGGCACCTTGACAAAAGTGATGTGACATTTCGGCAGTTGGTTGTTGTGATGGCAACATCGTGGCCAGAGATCTGCTCTTTAAACTCGCAGGGGTTGCCTGTTGTAGCTTTGTAATCTCTGCCTCTTGTAGTTGTGAGTGAAATATGGGCTGTGCCAGAGCACCTTGTAAATCATTATGCATTATATAAAGCACATAAAAGTGCCTGACTGCCTGCGATTTAATCTAACAAACAAATCACCCCCTTTGTTGCTTTGATAAATTGACTCATATGTTCTTCAGGGACACCCTTATCTAATATATGAGTAGTCGCGTATAATCAGACTTCCGAGCAGAGATAAGATGGTGTAGCTGGAGAGTTTCTGTAAAAATGACATTGAAGCAGCGTGATCTGACGCCTGGATTTCACAGAGAAATTGGATTTAAAGATTTGTGGGGTGTAAAGATCTGGATTTGCAACAGATTTGCGTTCCCATTGACACCTAAACGCTTGTACTATCAAATAATCATGTGTGAAAACCGTTGAGTAAGAGCTTAAGCGATTCCCTGTTTGTTTGTTTGTTTGTTTGTTTGTTTTTTACATGCAGATTGATTGGTAGATTCAGGGCGTGTCCTGGGATTTGTATGGAATGGGCTGCTGTGTGCTTGTATTGATTCTGTACGTAACCACTTATGCCGAAACCAAAAGTTCGTGAAGGGACAATATTGGGTTGCAGTGAGATGATTTTCATGCTGCCTTTAGGTTTGGCTGGCTGGTTGGTAGGTAGGTTAGCTGTAACTACCCCATCTTTTTGTGTGTGTGTGTGTGTTTTGTAGGGCACTGTTCAATGAATGGTAGCTAATCAGTGTAGTGATAATTAGTGTGACACAATTTCCTGCAGTCTCAAAGTGAGGTCACGTGACCTTTTTGGCCCAGGTGAACGTCCAATAATAAAGATACTTGATGGTCTGTGTGCCAGCCAAACAATTGCCATTTAGATTAATGGGAATGCAAACAGATGCCTTTCTTCAGCTTTTATAGACCTCCGGTTCAGCCGAACAGGTGTCGGGAAGCTTCTGGTTTCTTGGTGTCTCAAAATCTTGTGAATCTTCAATAAGTGTCCATAAATTACACGAAATAAACGAGATCATTTTTGTTCTCAGTGGCACTAACAGTTTTTTAAAAAATCCCTCGTTTACTCACTCTCATATCATTGCAAAATGATTTTTATCTAAGAGGTGTGGCCCACCATGATGTCACAACGCATTGCCTCTACCTGATTGGTTCTCCACAGTCATGCGCCTCTGTTCAAGCTTCTGGGGTTTATTTATAGGCAGAGAGTCCAAATGTAATAATGTGAGAGTGAGAGGCTGCCTGCATGATTTGTGGTTTGTTACCAGGCAATGTATAACTTCTAATGGTCGCCACCATTAAAGTTAGATTACGGAGGCGAGATCTCAATTTTCTCGGCCTGTGTGTGTGTGTGCGTGTGTGTGTGTGTGTGTGTTTGTATGTGTGTACCCAGTAGAAAGGGACTCCTGCACAGTTGTCTAATGATCCATTGATGGAGATCATTTACAGGACCGTGGAGGTGATGCTCCATCATTCTCCTCGGCTGGTCAAGAACAACACTGTCACACGCCATCTGTATTTGTGATGATGATGCCCCGAGTGGTCTGATGCACCATCAGTCCAGATGCATCAGATATGTCTGTTCAGTAGCTCAAAGATCAGAACGGATCGAACTCAGAGACACTGAGAAACCTAAGAATGTCAGGATGGGTTGCAAGCTAGACTCAAACCCAAGTCACCAACATCAGCACCGTTACTCAACGTGTATAAGTGCTAACTTGTATAACTGCTCTGACCAGAAAAGAGGGTCATTTTTATGCTAAACTTATTTCTGCTATCGTTGAGTACATTATTTATGTTAACTTCACTCACTATTTATGTTCATTCTGGTAAAACCGTAGGAGAAACCTGGGGAACTTGTTTAAAAATGGTCTCAATAGCTCAAATGGCACATTTAAAAGAAAATTTCCTTGATTTGTGATTTGTTTTTATGTTATTATTGACCGCGATGTTCCTTAAACAGCCCTAAACTTAGCCCTAAGCTTTTGTTTTTGAGAACATTAAAAGTACAGAGCGGCAGTTAAAAGTGCTCGTTTCCCCAAGCAGGAATTTTTTCAGCTCTTGCTTATCCAGCCGAGATTTTACCCACTCGAGTCAGCTCATAAAGAGTATCATTTATTGAGCTATAAAGAGAATGTGTTACAGTACATATCACCAGCAGATACACTCTGTTACACTGCAGCTGTTAAACACAGTTAACTTCTCGTTTTTGCTAACATTTAAACGGCAGTGAAATGGCATGAAGCGCAGTTTTCACCCTTGTGTTGATCGTTTTGAATCGCTCATCCTTTTCGTTTTTAAAATTCAAAGTGGCTTCAGCAGATTTGTTTACGTGCTCGTTGATTGCAAGATGTTATGGGGGAGGGGCTTTTCGTTCTGAAGAGCACTTGATTGGACCAAAACATTAGTGCGACGTGAGTCATCAGCATTTTTTGCTCCGTATTTCTGGAAGGAAAACAGTAAATGTTAAATGGCTACAAATCTACGTACAGTGAATTTTGTTCAAGTTTAAAAGTCCAGAAGCAACTTCAGATCCAACAGACATGTAAATAGGCTATAATTTCGTTTGAATGCGGTCTTGAAATAACTGCTTCTGTTGTTTGCTTGGTTTTATGAGATCCCAGTTCCCTCAAACCAAGACTCTGTATAAATCAAATATGACCTTCATAATCCCTTTATAATACCTCTTAGTTATGTTCATGTTTCTCAGGCCCAGTAATCAGATTGATCAATTAACGGTTTATTGTTCTGGTGTGTATATGTGGTTTAGTCAAGGCGAATGATTAGGAATGATTTATTGAACAACTGCGTGCATTTGGAGTTTTGTGTGTGCCATAGAGGGGTGTGTGGGTGAGTGGGGGGTGGGGGGGGTAAGATTGACAGTTTTTCTTTCTCTCTTCACGATGTGTTGTTTAATGAGCGTCTACACGGCCAAGCCCCCGTGTAATGAAGGGCCTCTATTTCTGATGGACTAGGTGAGATGTTGTGGATGGGGGAGGTGTGTTGTTTATGAGGAAAGCACGTCTTCCACGCAGGCACGGGGGCCTCAAGTGACCGAAAAATTGAGTGTGATTGAAATACCCTTGAGTAGCTGTCCTTCTATTCGTTGTGCTCTTTCTCTCTCTCCTTTTATGTGTGCCCTTTTCTTCTGGACTGGTATTCCTGTTTTTACCGGCCGTTAGAATAACAATGTTCCCGTTCGAGGTGAAAAGATTCATACAAAGATCCCGCAGTTACGCTTCATGGCTAAAAAATACATTTATTGACATTCGAAAATGTAACGTTCACAATAAGATGGTTTACGTTAATGTTTGCCCCTCCCCCCACACTCCTGTGCCACGCCCACTTCTGAAAATCCACAGAGTTCCAGATGTAACAATTTAAGTCCCGCCCCACGTTTGCTCTGATTGGATGTATGGAAATATGTATTGGAAATATGTCAAAGATGGTTTTAGGACTCGAGAAGACATCACGCAAAAACACATTAAGTATGTGATGTTTAATTGGTGTGGCGAGACGCACAAAATACATCAAGTCGATAGAAGCTTTTTTATTCACAAACACATGGTACAGTTTCCATTAGCAGAGACCAGCTGCGAGTCTCGGACTAATATATGGCCAAATCACCATAGAAACAGTGGAGCTGCAACATCATATTCTTATGAGGAGTACATACATGTTTAAGTTTCTGGGAGAAACAGGAAACCGCAGTAGTTGACCAGTCACGCGCTGAGGGAGCGAGAATATGGGCTTGCGCTGTGCTCATTTTATTTGGAGTTTGGTCAAACAGAAAGAGGCCGCAACTGTGTCCAGGATAAACTTCCGGAACGTTCCGTTCCACCCAGCGTTCTTTGTGAAGTTTGACTGATGGGAGCGGCCAACCTTTGAGTCTGTTTTCTGCCACAATGGCTGCATTAAATTGTCCCTTTTTGCGTTGCCAAAGACAGACTAATTGAGTTCCGTGTCTCGCTCTGTCGAGTGTATTACAAAGCCATTACACGCTGGCAAAAGCTGACAGTCTAAAACCCCGAGTTATAATTTGGCCCTCGTCTGCCTCCGCTCCTCCAAAATACGTGCTTTATATCTGTCGAATGTGGTAAGGTTTAGTCTACATTTAAGTTGATTTAATCACCGTATGTATGTGTAATGGTGCTAGAAAGTGTCATGGTTTTCATTTCAGCCATTTTGTCTGAAAGGGCCCTTACGAAAAATGAACCGTGATTTTACCCTAATAAAACTGCGGTAAAAAGCGGTGGAAAAATCTTGTTGCGTTTTCATAACGGGGATACTTTGCAAATCACACATTAACGTATATATATATATTTATATACTTATATAAAATGTGTGTGTAGTGTGTGTATATATATATATATATATATATATATATATATACATACAAACATAAACACACACATATATATAACCATGTTCACTTTATAAATGTATATGCAGTATAGCTAAGTATAGCCTAACCAAAATGTGTCTTTCGGACAGCTAATCAAATAAACAGACTTGCGTAATGATTGTGCTGTCGTGACTTTTTTAATTATTCCGACGCGTCCCACCCCACGTCCCTCGACTAAAACATCTGTCGTCATTTCATCTTGAGTAGCCCCTCCCCCCTCCTTCCCTCACTTAATCCGTGCACAAATTTGCTTTGTATTTTTTAAAAGCGTAAAAGTGCTGTCGGGCAAACATATGTCATGTCGTCTGTTTTAAGTGCCTCTTCGTAATGACATAACAAACGACTCTTGATGCAGAACCCCTTGCCCTTTGCCAGGCATTTGAAGCTCATCGTCTCCATGTTTTCGATGTGACATGCCCACGGCCGTTTTTATCTTGTGATCTGAGTGTTCGTGACTAAGGGTGAGAGGTGACGTGCCCCCCAGCCGCCTGTCAATTACAGCTCTCGCTAATCACAGTCAACACGTGTCAACATGTGATATTGAGAATAATGGCTAAATATGGCCGTCATTGATCTGTGGCCATGCCCCGCCCTGCTGTTCAAGGTCGGTGACACGCAAAACCTGGACTGGAATGCAGCTTGGACTTGGCCGTAGCTTCCATTGCTGTTTGCTTTAATTACAAAGTCCTTGGCAGCGGATTCTTGGCCCCTGGATTGTTTGTACACTCCCACCCAACACATTTTCCACAGCACGATGTTCCAGTAATAAAGGGACGCTGGTGGAAGAGCATAGCTGGGATTTGCCAGCCCAGGGAAGCCGTTTTTAACTCACCTCTGTGGGTAAAAAATTCCCGTCTTAGGCAAAATGGACTCATTACTCTAATGTGAGCCAACAGTTAGCATCTCATTTTCCCTTTATGGGGTCTCTCGCATGGCAGTAAACAAGGCTGGTAGCAGCATCATATCTCATAAGTGTGATAATAATGGCTGAGGTAAAGCTGTTATTTATATACATTTTATATATATATATATATATATATATATACAGTTTCTCCCAGATAACACTTTTAGGTTGTAGGAACGTTTTCCTAATGTTTCCATTAGGTAATAAAACATTTAAAATGTTTTTTAAAAGTTCTAGGAACATTCAAAAAATCCGTTTTTTAGACATTGTATGAACAATATTAATTGGTTATAAGAACATTATTCAAACGTTTTTTAATTCTGTAACATTTTTTAAAAACGTTTTACTATTAAGAATATAACGTTTTTGATACATATCATATCTAACATTAAAAAGGCCTCATGACATTACTGCAAGGATGTGTTTGATAACTTTGAGAGAACGTTTAGAAAATATTAGCCAACGTTTTGAGAATGTTCCCTGCTAGATGGGCTGACCCGTGGTAGGATTATTAAAAACTATTGCTTGGTCCAGTTGACAACAAAGTGCTTTGCTCTTTGTTTGACGCAGAGTGTTTTTTAAAACATACACCTGTTTTATTTTGGGGCCATGAATTGAATTTGTGGCATAAGTCAGGAAAGACATGACCATAAAGATAATAGTTATTTTTAAGGTAAATTTTTGTGTAGCATTCCAGCTAATATTTCTTGGTTGCCAGAACATTGTGGGACTGTTAGTGTATGGTTGCAAAAAACAAAACGAAACCTGTTGAGAACGTTTCTGGAATCTGTCCCTGACTGCAGCATTACGCAATACGTTTGAAGTTTTCTGTCAGTAACCACTTTTGGAAGTAATTTCAGTGTAACTCTGAATTTGAAATGCTGGTAAATAAAAGCCTCTTCGGTCTCTGTTCACTGTATGCTCTGTTTACGGTACATTACTGTGTTTCACACACTGGAACGTAACGTCTAGAAGTTTTTGGGAAGCAACCTTAAATAATAAGCAGCTTTGAAGGGAGGGAAATGTATTTTGAAGTATATAACTATGATATTATAGAATTTATAGTTTAATAAAAAACAATATTTCTCTCAGAAACAATGAATGAAATGAAGGGAACCTTATTTATTCATTTATTTAGTTGTCTTCTGTTGTGTTGTTGTGTTGGATCGCAGCCCTTAGCAGTCGTCTGTGTTCCAATATCTGTTACAATACTGACACATTCTCTCATGCTGCTGAATAAATTAGGGTGTGCGGTTTCACACACATTCAAGTGAAGTACGGTAGTGTTTGTACTTTATAAATAAATTGTATTTTTTTTGTGGTGACTAGGTAAATTAATGAATCACTGTTCAAGATGTTTCGAATTGGATTATAGTGCACAAAAAATAAGCTGTCGGAACCTAGCTAACAATTTTAGCTTGCGAAAACATTTCCCAAACGTTTCCAGTAAGTAATAAAAGGTTAAATATGTTATCACGAACATTCTAGGAACATTCAACACATCAACCGTTTTTTAGACGTTGTATTACCGTTTTAATTTTTTGTACCACTAAAAAAGTTCTACTAACGTTAATCCAAACCGTTTTTGATAACTTTGAAAGAACTTTTGGAGAACATTACCCAATATTCTGAGAACGTTTCCCGTTAGCTGGGAATTTGAATGTAAAAATGCAAATGTCTATTCATTCGGCGGCACTCGGCGGGAGACGTCAGACAGGCTGAGATTGAACAAAGCTTTTATTCAGCACATTCGGTCACGCTTCGGTTTCCCGAATTATTCTTATGACTGGAAGAGGCGAACGAGCTTTTAAATGTCGAGATGCTTTATCACATCGTTCCTGATCGAAATTCAAATTTCAAATCGCGACCATCTGTGGACACGTTTCCCATCTGCCATATGGCCTAAACAGCATAATAAAGCCAGATTATGATGGTGGAGTTGTCATTATGAGTTATTTTCGGGGGAAATTGTGAGTCTCAGGTCAGGTAGATGAAGACGTGGACCTCTGCCTTGGTGCTCTGCTGCGGTCATCATGTGGTTTATGGTCGTCCTGGGTTAGACGGTGCTGAGCTGTTTGAGAGAAAAATGATTGGACGCCTGAGAGAGAATCTCAGAGGACGCGCTCTGATTGGCTCGTGTTGACAGGGTGGGTCAGGACAGGAGCAATGCTATTGGTCAGAATGATGGAACGGAATGTTAAACTTTACACAGTGCGCAACACCACAAGAGAGATTTTGTCATGGCGTGCAGTGTGTGTGTGTGTGTGTGTGTGTGGTGTGTTTTCACACAAGCAGTTAATTTACAAGCCTGCCTTCGTTTTAGAAGATATTCAAATATCAGAATATATGTGTTAATCTCACTAAACCTGTCACGAACATGTCCAGGCCATTTTTCACCCCATTACCCTGAAAACCTGTTAAAAAACACACAGTAACATTAATCATAAGTACCATAAAGATTTTGTGGCATCATTTTCACGACATTTGAGCCCCGCCCTTGAATTCTTATGAGCATAATGCAAGAAATCTCATTTTTTACTGTAGTTAAATAATGATTGTACAGTTTACATACATGCTAGTATGTGTTGTGCTGCCCTCATTATATATGTTGTTCGTTAACGTATTGATGTATATTTTTACTGTTATACAGCGAATGAAAATCGAATGACAGCTGCCGTATAGGAACGTAGCCGAATATTTGCTCTGTTGCTAGCACAATTTGCTAACAACGTTAGCTAAATGTTATGAAAATAATAGCCCCCAAATCTTGTGTGAGATTTATCCATATGACACTACAGAGCTGACATTCTGTGGGTCACAACGGCAGCATGATGTCACATGTATTGTTTGCATAAGCCTGTGAATAGAGTCTATTAGTATGACTACACAAGCAGCAGTGGCAGATTGGGGTCAGGTGTAATACATTGTCGCGCTCGGTTAGTTTGTCATGTACCTTCGACTTCCCTGGGGAAGTGCGTTGAGATCTTCACTTTATTTATGTCCTGTAGTCTTTACGCATGACCATCTGGTTTTATTTGTTTGGTGGTTAATGTTAAGCTAGTTAAATATATAGTTTGCCTCATATCCTATTAGAATATCATTACAACAGAATCATAATAATGATGTATTGTGTAGTTACTAGCCCGAGGGGCTGTTACTTTCCTGTGAACAGGCAATGTAAGAATTATCCTGTGTGAAATTGTTTTGCCTGTATCCTTTTCAATAAACTGCAGCCTACGATTAGTACTTGCTAGCACCTCATCCAAAATCCATAGCTACTCTAAAAACACACAAAAAACAGTCTTCATTCATTTACTCACCCTCCTGACTTACTTTCTTCTGTGGAACTTGTATTTTTGTTTGTTCTATAGAGGTATTTTCCACAGCATGTAATGTGAATGGTGATCGCAGCTGTCTGCAGTCTCCATTCACTTTCACTGTGTGAAAATCGCTATCTCCTCGACTATCTCCTCGCAGGTTCCACTAAAGAACAAGTCCTGCGGGTTTGTAATAGATTTGATTTACAAAATGAGGGAAGAAATCGGGTGAGCTATCTCTTTAAAGCTGCTTTGAATCGATACGTCGTGAAAAGCGCTGTGTGTCAACTATTAAATTGAATTAAACTGAATTGACTCCACATTTAGTTCCAGCGTGTTCACATTGCATCGCATTCTGGAGCGAGTTCCGGATGAGAACCACAGATTGTTCTATTTCTCCCTGTCAGCCCTAAATCAGCCTGTCAAAATACACTTAAATGCATATATGAAATAATTACAAAGTGTTTTTAAAGCCAACGTACAGCTGTTGCTATCAGCAAATGTGTTCTCGTCTCTAATATTTCTTATTTTCTGTGTCCTGTCTAGTTTAGTTATGCAGCAGTTTTAACTGGAATGTACCTGCTCACCAATTTTCTCTTTTTCAGTCTTTCTCTCTCTCTCTCGCTCATCCCCACATCCCTCAACCTGTCTGCAGGCACTGTCGATTCGGTGACCTGACTCCCCGTTACCATGGTTTCCTGTACTTGCAAAGTCTCATGTGGTCCTCTAGTTATAACTAGCTAGGCAGAGTTACTCAAAAAGTAGAACCTGCCAATTGGCATGGCCCGTAATTACATAAGCGCATGACCGTTGAAAATGTTACATCAGATCCACTTTAGCACGCTTGATTTTGTGTTACTCTGGCGATCTAATGCGGTTAAGCCCTGCGTTGTGGTTGCTAATCATATTTTGTGGTTCCCCGTCTTTGGCAAGATGTTCTGCGGGAGAACCCGGCCATTGGTTCTCTGATGTCTAGTTGACTTTAATTAAACGGTTTGTGTTAAAATCTCCATTAATGAGGCTTTCAATATCAGGTGAAAGGAAAGATCATTTTATAGCATACTGAGGTGCTGGACTCGGGTTCGAGTGTGGCTCCAGATAAAGTTCTCCTGAAGTGACTTCCAAACAGTTCATCAAAATCAGGTCCATGTATCATCAAAACTCTGTCATAGAGACGGGCGTCCAGCCCAGAGCTGACTGGCAGCAAAACAGGCCTGTTTCTGAAGAAGTCCACGCTCTGCTCACACTCCGCCAGGTTCTCAGAAACGCACCATCCCTGCGTTCCAAAAACAGAACAGTTGATGTATTATTGTGCTTTGCAGAGGGAAGCTGAGCTGTTTCAGCAATGGGTTCCAAATTGAGTTAACAAGCCCATCTGAAGTGTTGCGGAGATGAGTGCACGGGTCAGAGGCAGGTTTCAGACGATGTCCATGACCCCTTTATCGATTTTCCCATCCGGAGCATAAGAAATGGATGGACTCTGATCTGATATTCCCTGGAACATTAGAGTAGCTTCTTGCCTTCATGCTTTCTAAAAAACGAGTTAAGCTCCGCTGTGGCCCACTGTTATTTACCAGTTCATCTGACCAGATGAAAGTCATTGGACGATGAGCTTTCCAGCTGGACCTGATACCGTTTTCAGTTGTGATGTATACATAGCTGACTTTTAAAGGTACAGTACACTTATAAAAAAACATTCTTTTAAATAAAACGTTTGTAATCGTTGCTCATCCTCTAATTATTCTTTAAAGTATGACTTATTCAAAACATAAAAGCATAATTAAATAATATTTAAAATCCAGTAGGCTGGATTCAGTACCAAGGCAGTATATTGTGATTCATTAAAAGTATTTGAGGCTTGCTGGTCATGTATCAAGAACTACGACTAGTTTTACTAGTTATGATATATGCTAGAGTGATTGACTACTTTACTGTAGCTCAGTGGTTAGAGCATGGCGTTGACAACGCTGAGGTCATGGGTTCGATCCCAAGGATTGCAATGTAAAGATCAGAACAATGTATAGTATAATGCAATGTAAGTCGCTTTGGATAAAAATCTGCCAAATGAATAAATGTAAATGTACTTAGTTAGGAAGCAATTTGGTGGTCAAACTGAGGAGGTTGACATAAATCTACAGTATTCAGCTTGTACTTGTAACTCATCCAGTTCCTGTGTTTGTTTATCACTTTAATACATAGTGTTTTGAATACGGTCAATCTCAGAAGCGACATATCTCTTCAGATATGAATAAACTGCACGTTAAATGTGTCCTCTGTCATCGTTAAACATCGCTCTCCCGGCCGAATAATGTCAAAAACAGAGCTAATCTTAGAATGACGGGGTCATGTTTAATATATGTTTAATTTCCATCTAAACATATGTCAGCCAAGCCCGGATATTTGCTGCCAGGAACTGTAAAGTTCCGGAACACTGGTCTGAGATCAGTCCAACGCTACAACCCGCTGTTCTCTGGCTCTAGAACGACTTTTGGAACCAGTGCGTCTGCTGGCTCCAAACATGACTGCGGGTGTCATCACCAGCCACTACAGAGAGCTGATCTATGGTGCCTTCCTGAACGTTTTTTCAACTTACCGCTCCCCGTTTCTCCAGGAACTGGCCTATATCTTCCTGTTCTGTTGCTCCTCCGTGACACTGTGTGATTACAAATGTATCCGTGACTCTTCGCTGGCTCCCGAGCTGATGTTTTTGGGCTCTCGGGCATAAGTGAAAAGTTTCTGAATAAACTCTTCGCTGTGAGCCCCCTGCGACTGTTCCTTCCCTCGGTTCTCATCATTACCGTTTCAGAACTCAAGACGGTCATTAGCAGCCAGCGAGGGTTTGCACGTCGCCCCCCGTTTAGATGTTTTTAATGGCTTGAAGTGTAACGTCATGGCTTAGCTTCTGGATCTTCAGCGTCTTCAAATGCTGTTTTTAGTTTCAGTTTTCTAGATAGCACAAGATTTTAATTAATTAATTGTAATTAATAGTGTCTTACAGCATGACAATATGCATGTTACTCTCCCATAGAAGGGACAAATAAAAATCAAAAGTAATAAAAGTTGCACAATACAAATGTACAAATGTTTGTTTCCATTTTACCTTTTCCATCATAAAAATTAACGTAACTTTAGCCTATTTAACTCAATCTTGACTTAACGTCAGCTTATCACAGGTATTACTGTTAGTTACTAGTTCCAGTGGCTTTTTAATTAGCGGTGACATCACTGGCATATTTTGTGGGTTGCAACGTTAAATTGCGAGCGAGAGCTTGTGGTGTCATTCGCGGCGTGTTCCGCATCCATCAGCTGACATTAAGGAACGCATGTGACAATGCGTGAAAATGATTTTGTACCGAATAAATTAGATGCCAGGCGTGACACAGAGGCGGCCCTTCCCCCCCTCTGAAGCTTCTCTCTCTGATTTCGGCAGTCATGCAGTTTCGAACTCATGCAGCGAGGCCGACAGAACGAGGTTTGCCTGCGCGCTTTGTAAATAACAATGCACTCATCTGTTTTCTGTAGTCGTTACTTTCTATTAATATCATTTTCTCCCACTCGTTTCCTTTGTTAAATTAGTGCTATCCAAGAATTGGATTGTGTTCCCGGTGCTTGCCACAAGCTGCCTGTCCCCACAATTAGGAAGCGCACTGATTTAAACTGGAAAGGTGCTTATTAAGCTGTCTTGTGGTGTACCGGGCTAATTACAGTGGTTCTAAATGAAGAGAAAAAGGGAAATGTTACCAGTGATTTTAAAAAATAAGCCCCATTTTGTATTGTGCATCTCCAGATTTAAAGGAACAGTACAGCCAAATCTAATTCTGTCATTATTTACTCATCATTCGTTATTTATGTCATTCAAAATCTGTACGACTTGCTTACCAAGTTGTTGTGTGAAAACCGGCGCAATTTATCCCCCTTTTGTGTTCCACAAAAAGTCGAATTCGTTTGGAATGACCTGAGGGCTTCTGAATTTTTGGGTGCACTGTCCCTTTAAAAAAAACACCCTCTTGGTGGAGTAAAACAGACTCATTTCAACAGTACATCTAATAGCAGTGTATCCACCTTAGAAGTACTTGTAACTTCTGTTTAACCGCCCAGAGGGACTCTGGCTGTTTTGAAGTCATGAAGTGTGTATATCTTTACAAATAGGCTTGTGGGCTGAAGGTAAACAACCTCATTAGCTGAATTATCATCACGGCTAATCAGCAGAGTCAGTGGCTGACGGATAGCCGAGGCTCCTCGTGGGGAAATTACAATGAGCCTCAGGGTGGGTGACAGTGGAACTTGTGTGCTGATACTGTTGTGCATTTGGCTTCGCATCCATGCGTGCATTTCTTTAAAGGATCATCGACAACAATTAGCTGTAGCCCTGTGGAATAGCAGCTCACAGATGCATAGAAATACGCTTAATATATTTTAAGCGACCTAATAAAAACACGCAGTATGAAGTGACGGATAAGCCTGGTTGGTATGAGTACAGTCTGGCTCACGCTGCCCCCTTGTGGTAGATTTTGCTCGTTGCAGCCTGTCTACAACCACAACCTGTTAAAGCTACAATCTGTAATTTAATGAGCAAGCACGTGACAGATCAGTGTTCAACCTGATCTCCTTACTTTACCCCGATACACGGCGGTAAGTGTATAATAGTGATTTATAATTTGAGCTGTCGGGTCCGATTTCCCAGGAAAATATCAGTCTGTCTTCATTTGTCTTCAACATGTGTCATAAAAAGCGTTAAGTAAGCTGCAATTTTATGTTTCAAACAGAGATGGCGGTAGAGAGGCGAATACAGCTTTAAATAATTATTATGGGTGTCGTAAAATTAGGTAAATAAATATATAAATAAATATATAAATATATAAGTTAATATTAGGTTTTCTGCTTTGTCTTTAGAACAAAAACAGTTATATGTCCAGACTTTGGAAATTCATTGTTCAACTTATAAAAAGATGTTTTGATGTGTAGCTTAATTTATTTTTATTTTTAATAAATTTACAGCACGGGTTTACACGTTGAATAGCGTGGATATTTATCTGATACGGGTCTGATAACTTAACAGCCTTCTTGAGTTCCTCGAACAGCTGGTTGGGAAATGAAATATCAAAAGCGCGAGGCCGGGCTGAACTTTACAGATATCCCCCGTGTCACAGTACGTCAGGAAATCTCCCCCTGCAAACTCGGCTTGAGAGCAGCTGAGCTCTAATCGCAGACGGTAAATGCCAAAATCCGGCAATACCGCGTGTGCTGGGATGGGTGATCTGATCTCGCAGTAACGCATCAGGTCTGATCTCCAAATAAACTATACAGCTGACCTTTGACAATAATATCACCGAATACCGTATGTTTTTATGTTTTGCACGAATCCATCTTCAAACACCAACCATTTGTCATCCGTGACACCAAAATGCATTTGTTCATTTAAAAAAAGCAAGGAATAGAAATCAGTTCTGCAATATTTGTCTGACAGTCGAGCGCATACGGTCTGCGCAACAAACGGACTCGTCATATTTGCGAGTTTTTTCCTGAGGTGCGAGTGGGGATGAAGTAGGTGAAAACGAGACGCCCTAAAGATATTTTCGTAAAATGAAAAGTGCACGACAAAGCCAAAGAACGTAACCTTAGCATCCCAGAGACCTCCATAATATATAATCATCCTTATAAATAGCGCTTCCTCTGGTTTCCAAACTGCCCGAAGCAATAAGAGACAACAAACGCAATACAATGAAACTGTTGTCTTGGAAACACAGTGGAAAATGCCTCTGGGGTAAAATAACAAGTTGGAAAGGGCTACAAGCTGTTCAGAACAGACATGGAGCTCACGGAAAAACTACAGCCGTCAGCTACAAATAATGCGACCAAACACGTAAATGAAGGTCAGCCAGCATTCAGGAATATTTTATATTTAACTAAATAATAGAATTAATCGACCACCACACTTCCTGGTACATCCGGCAGGGGGCTCCAAAGTAGTGACCAACACTAACGTTTAATAAAGGTGATGTTAATTAAAGGCTTCCGTGCTTTTTAGTTGTGAAGTAACGACCTGTCGACCCATTTTATAGTCGTGTTGTGCTCCCATTAAACTCAAAGTAACATAAGGCCCGAACAAGCATTAATCACCATGGAACACCGTGACTGGTATGGATGGCATTTCCAATACAATGCGCCCAGAATACACACGCGTAAAGTCAGGCGCTGTTTTGCGCGCCTTGGTTTCCATGTAACCAAACCCGCCCAGTTTCCAACCTGTTCGTCTTGATGTTGAAACTCGAAGCGTGATGTATTTATTGTTTCCAGTCAGTTGAAAGCTAATACCGTGTCGTTTGTGTCTTTTATAGTAAAACAGAGGTGGTGACCCTGGAGACGGAGCTTCTGAGGGACTATCGCTTTGGACAGCAGCAGATGATTGAAATATGGGGCCACGCATGCGCTGTTGCCATCACCAAGGTGCGTCAAACATCTCGCACCGGTGTGAAGTGCTGGTTAATGCATCTGAGTCCCGTTTCTGAAGTCTAATCCTGTATCCAGTACGCGCGCGTCATGCGCATTATTACGCACCGCTTGGAATTTACGCATCTGGGCGCGTTTGCGGAACGTTGAGTCCTCTTAAGAGACGACGCCTGTTTAATGTGACGATAAGCACAGCTGGAGATCTTTGATCTAGCTTTCCTCGGAGGGTTTTCCGCCATTCACAGCTCTTATAAGGGTTTTCTCATAAATGGGTTAAATTGGGCCGGGAAAAATTCGGGCATTCAGTGCGCAACTTGAGCTTCAAAAACAGAATCCATTGTGTTTGTCGGTCCAATTAATTTCCTGTATCCGCCGGTTTTTGTTTGACACGCTACACGCATCCTGTCTCCTTCAGCTCGTGTGCTCGTTTCAGTTTCATTGAGCGCAGGTCAACGCGCCACATAATATAAAAACAATTTTGGAACCCATCCAGCTAACAGATGTTACGTTGTGAGAACGTTTCCCTAACGTTTCCATGAAGTAACAAACACGTTCCAAACGGTGTTTTGAAAGTCCCAGGAACGTTCTAAGCCTTCGGTTTTTTAGACGTTGAATTAATGTTATTGTTTGGTTACAGCAACGCTATTCAAACTTTTTGAATACAGTAACATATGGCGAGAAAGTTTTGTTAACCTTTAGAAAACGTTAGCCAACGTTCTGAGGACATAATCTGTTAGCTGGGCGTGAAAACAAGAATCATAAGTTTACAAAATGTTGTTTTTGTGTTTTCAAGCGAGTATTTATTCTTTTGGTACCATTTATTGTGGGTCATTTCATATCTTACCTATTATTATTATTTTACCAAGATCTCCAATTTCTGCACATAATTTTAGCCCTGCTTATAAATTCTCCCCTGGCAAAACCAGCGCACCATCATTGAAGGTGTTGAAAGTGTCTCGTTTGTGGCTGGACTGTAGTCGGGCAGTCTCGGGGCCTTTGGGGTCCTCAGGGCGGCCTGAGGGTCCAGACAGAAGTCGAGCCAGAACCAAACTCAGCTTGATCCAGACCGCAGTAGCAACCGTGCCATCTGGACCAGGCTGACAGGCAGCGCGGGGCTTCTCTTGACCTACCTGGGAGTCGGATAAAGTCTGAAATCGTTTCCTGATTTGGCTCGTGTGAATTTTCGACCCCTCTCAGATGAGTTTTACACACTGAACCTTCCACCTTTCACAGACTCCCGGTCACAAGCAACTTCCACAGTTAGCATCAACAAAACTGCTCGTACCGTGACCCTGGTGAGGTCGCCATAAATCGCAGCTAAAGAAAACACGCCGGTCGGTAGCTCACAGGCTGACATTACATCAGCACAGTTGGTTGGCAGGGGGGAAGTCTGTTGTACGATTTTACCACTGTGTGATTTCATGACCAAACTATCCACCTCGGCCTGGATGCCAAAATCAGCGTCATCTGTCTGTGTTGGGGGGGATAAGTGCTCTGGTTCTGAGACAGTCAAGACCAATGTCTGCGATTCCCTGATTTATGTATAAAGTTCTTTTTATCCCCATAACTTGTGGAATGTTCTTTGAGTTAGGAATGCAGACTCACGTGACAGGAAACCTTAGTACAGTGCTGTCTGTTTCCCTATTATTTATCTTAACATGATGACTATGAAATAAAAATAATGCCTAGCAGCTAAATTTGACATGAACTCCCTTCAGATCAAAAATCATAAACTCTTTTCTTCCAAAAAATCTAAATCTTTATTGTTTTCTTTGAGTATGTGTAGGAGTGCTTTGTGTTCCAGGCCTTGCGCAAAAAAGTAACAAGCAATGAGATTTTCGGTCCTAACCAGCTGTGATCGTAACATGCCCCGCCCACCACGCAATCTCATTGGTCTAAAATCTTGGTTCCACATACGTGTATATAAAATCAAATATTTTCCGTTTGGCTGCGATCGCGTCACAACACACAGCAGTTTCGTATTCGAACAGACGAACTGCTTGTCGCTGGAAACTTGGGAACATGTTGTTAGTCCAGTAATTATCCTTGTCTTTTTATTAATATTATTTAAATATAATAGAAGTCAAAGGTATGTCCCCATTTTGGATAGCCAAGTAAACATTGTGAATGTGTGTCAGGTTGAGGGTAGCAGGAGGCTGCGATTGTAATTAGCGATGATCCTCCAGAGAGCTCATTTGCTGGAAACATGGAAGCAGAATCTGGGGTCTAGTGGCCCCGAACAGCAGCAGATCAGAGCGGCTGGTCTCCAGAGTCCTGGCAAGAGTCGACACAACGCTGGGTTCCAGCACAGCTGCAGTAGTCCGAAAATGAACAATACATCCTCTGGCAACCATTCCCAGGAACACACCATTCCATGTCATTTTCCAGTAAAGGAAAAAAGAGACACAGACAGAAGAGAGACAGAAAGAAACAGATATCCAGTTTATTATTTTGTCCGCACACACGCTCACATGACTGCTGCGTGCCGATTAACCGTCCATATCACAACTTTGGCTAAAAATGTTACTCTTAAAGGGACAGTACACCCCCGAAATTAAAAAATCTGTTTACTCATCCTCATGTTGGTCCAAAACTAAAAAATAATATTTTCTGTATTTTTCATCTGTGGTATAAATTGTCAGTTGTTATTATAACAATAATAAGTTGTTATTTAAAATGTTAGTGATTGACAGCCTCGGGCACCATTCACCTTCATTGTATGGTAACCCTGTTAATATGGAGCACTGTTAATATTTTTAACACTGGAGCACTGTTAATATTAAAAAAAATTGTTCTCTTGTGTTCCAAAGAAGAAAGTAAGTCACAGCAAGTTTGGAACAAGTTACCAGTAAGTGAATGATGGCAATAATTTTTCGTTTTTGGGTGAACTACTTTTAACATGGGCGCTAACTGTGTGTTTTTTGCCATGATTTGACAGCCTGAGACAAATTTCTGGGATTGTAAAACATTTATTTTGTGTTTAAGCTTAATAGCCTTGGACCGTTCAGGGCGTCAAGCTCTCCAATGACCGATGACGAATTTTAGCCTCCATCATAGTTTCTACGAGGTCAGAATTTCTGTGTCACAGTTCTGTTTAATGCAAAACCAATAAGAGTGATTATGCACGGAAGAGATATTTCGTTAGAAAACGTTGATACTAACTTCTTTATAAAATATACAACATAAATATCTCATTATGTAGCGTTATGATTGTACTGGCTTTGCGTAATTTTAGTGCTTCTGACAATTTAGCCAAGTTAGTAGCATCCCTTCATTTAACTAGTTACGCACCAGCATTACCGATTATAACCAGCACGACTCACATGTTTAGCTTCTGTTGCACATCGTTGATAACTTGCAACGCAGATGCAACAATAGCTATGAGAAAACATATGGTGAGCTCAAATTAAGGCAAGTGGAAAAATCTCCTATACTAATTCCTTGCCGTACTACAACAGATGGATGTAGACATTTATTTTCCATGATCAGACACAAATTACACTCTTGTACAACGAGCTCTGTGTGTAAAAGACAATCATTATAACAGTGTAATCTCAACTCATCAGCCCGCTAATGGAACATTCATGTCAGCTTATCATTTTCTCCCAAGATCCGTTAGTTTTTCGCTTCCTGCGGAAGTTCGCAATTCCGAACACGTTCACAGCTAATTTGAAAGTAATTCTCGGCTGTGCCACGATCCATATTTCAGCGAGTAATTAATTTGACTAATTAATTGATTGATTGGAGATGAAAATAGCATGCTCGTTAACTAACTTGTTTTTGCTTGATGAGTCTGATCATAATGAGATCATTACCGTAATATACGGATTAAGAGAAACATGTAAGAGGTACGGTAAGGAGCTGCTGGATTTCAGTGATTGTGTGACTAACAGATATGTGGGTGTGTAGTGAGAGCCTTTACTGGAAACTCTGAACAGCTCTGGTCCAGTTTAGAAACCCAACAGAAAGCGTGTTATTTAAAGCTGGTATCCCGTGGTGTTGCCTTCTCTGTTTGGCTTTTCACTATTGTTGTAACTGTTGCTGGGTTATTGTATTGAGCATTAACCCTCTAAATGCATATAAAGAACTTTGGACAAGTATGAATGGCTTGGCTTTTCACATCAGAAGCTAAATAAAATGTCTCTCTCTCTCTCTCTCTCTCTCTCATTGTCTCTCACTTTCACTGTCTCTCTAACTTTCTCTCTCTCTCTCTCTCTCTCTCTCTCTCTC
>JAZGTJ010002122.1:0-45550 GCA_036877575.1 Botia almorhae
ATTTAAATAAAGCAATTGCACATTCAAAATACTTAGAAAGAATTAAAGAAACAAATACAAAAAAATGAACTGAACATATGAAATACAATATAAATAGCTTACAATCTGATCTAATTATTTTTAATGTGACCACGCCCATGAGCTACTTTTGTTCATCGTTCGGAAACAGCAAAATAATATCATTGACATTGTCTTTCCCTTAACATTACCTCTGTCTTTGTCACGTTTTTCCTTTTCTTTTTTTCCTCCCCTGGGCACCAGACAGTTTGGGCCGTTTTGACATGTTGAGCTTGTTGACCCATCAAAAAAAGGCCACCGTGTAGCAGGTAAAGTCTGATTATTCGGAAGAGGGGGGTGTCTTAGGCAAGTAGGCTATATTATTATTATTATTATTACTACTACTACTACTACTACTACTTAGTAGGCTTTGCTATGCAGTTAAATTAATGTGGGCTTATTCTTTTCTGAAGTCATAATACCAACTAGTTTTAATAGCAGGGAATGTCTTAGTAACCAGCCCAATTGGATATTTAAAACTTGACCTCCCCTCTACAAGAAATACACAAACATCCCATTTACGTCTGATGGCGTGAAGGTCTAACGATCAAGCATTATAATAACTGCTCTGTTTAGTTACTATATCTTTAGTTTCGAAGCAATGAAACATTTAACGATTCAATCATTAAACTAAACTCTGATCTTTATGCAAGGGGTGAAGTTAACCAATTATGCCATCTAGCTAATTAAATAGGCCATTTGATTTTAAAAGTTAACTTCTTATTTTGGTTTACTTATCGCGGATCTATTTTGCAGCGTATCACTAATTATAATAATGGCTGTGTCTCAGAAGTGTCTTGGAAAAGGTAAGAAATTACCACGAGATGGGAGAGTTACGCAATGATTGCAAAGCATGTATATTTACCAACTGTTGACTGATCTGCTGTAGTTTGCATAAAAGCAGAAATCACCCGTGTTGTGGTTAGGTAAGGTAGTACCACTTACGTAACATCCACCTAATGCACCTTAAACATAGCATGTCACTCTGAAACATGTCCAGATTTGTCTTTTGTTATGTTAGGAAATGGGTTGTTTCAGTTATTTCATTATACACAAGTATCTGCTTGACAACCTAGTGAGCATGTATTCCTTAAGCCCAGGTGTGCTTAAGTGCTGACAAGAGCATGACTTAGCATTTTTAGGAAATCGCACAGCCAAATATTAATGACATTTGGGCTAATTTCACAAAAGTGGTTTGTCATGCACTTCAAATGCAATCAGCACCGTCAGAGATTGTGTCGCAGATTTTTTAAAGCTGTCATAGTTACAGCTTTAGTTACGCAGTTACGCAGCACATTTTGAAGCCTGTGACTTGCAATGTGTGAAAGTTAAGAGTTAAAAAGATTTATATAAGTATATATATATTATATAAGTATGTATATAAAAATATAAAGTAAACCGATACACACACACACATTATCTGGGCTGTAATCCTGTCATTCACAAGAATTGTAACATGTTTTTGTTTCACAAACGAGTAGATCAGGTCTAATGTTTGTTTTATTTGTGCAATAGGAAGCCCTGCTCCTGGCCCTGTACCAAAGGACCACAATCGCCTGTACAGCATGAGATTCCGCCCTTTTGCCCAAAGAACTAGATTGACGCTCCATGCAAGGGAATTAAGTGCAATAGTGTTTGGCTGGGGAGGGGGGGTTATTATTAATAAAATTGAGTATGAAGCAAATCACTGTGGCCATTGGTTTGTTTGTATGTTGTTACTATCTTTTGGTTTAGTGCCAGTCTTGGAAACTGCAAGTGGTCAGGTGATATACGAGTCACCAATCACCTGTGAGTACCTGGATGAGGTCTACCCTCAGAAGAAACTGCTTCCGTCTGACCCATTTAAGAAGGCCCAACAGAAAATGCTGATCAAAGGTAAAAATTCAACTGATTCATATGGGTGTCATCTGTAAATATAAATATAATGTGTAAGGTATTTACCTAGTAAGACTGCTGATTCTGAGTCACCACAACCATCAACATATGATGTAAGTCGCATAAAGTGACTTCAGGTATATGCATGTGATACTTCAATGTGATGTGTTACTTACAATACTTTTTAAATAAATGTGAATAATGGCTTAAATGCTAAGGGTAACACAAAAGCCCAGTGGGTAAAACTTAACACTCGCACAGGGATGTTAAACTCTGTGCCAGACAATGCCCTTGATGGAATTGATTGAAATTGTTTACAAAGTGAACATGTTTACCTTGCTGTTCATTGATACACTCCTTAGGTGACTCCATACTTCTGTAAGATCCCTATGGGCAGAAACAACGGAAAGGATGTCTCGGTACCTGGGGCAGAATTTCAAGACAAACTCTCCAAATTTAGTTTAGTTGTTTCCTTTATAACCTAAATTCATGCTGTCTGTGTGTTTAATAGTTGTTGTTAGATGCTCGTTAACAAGAAGACCAATGATTTTGGAGGCGATTCAATCACAATGGTTGACTACATGATGTGGCCATGGTTTGAGATGATGGAGCTGAAGCAGTACGTTATTGTCTTTTGTTTATGACCACTACTAAGATTGAAAGAGAGGGAAATGCTTTGTGTTTATGACAGAGCAAAACTCATACAAACTCGGGTCATATCAGTTGCCTGGACAAAGATACAATAATTACTCTGCACCTTTCATTAAAAGACTTTGAAAGTGGTAGCTGGGTCTTCCTTTGTCAGTTGGCTTATTTAGTTGGAGAACAACTCAAACTGTGCAGTTTGACTTCAAATCAAGCATTAAAAAGTCCCTTATTTTTAGCTGCTTGGATAAAACTTCTGCTTTAAAGAAGTGGACTGAGCACATTGTTAGAGGATCCCAGTGTGAAAGCTACAATGCTCAGCACAGATACCTACAAGGCCTTCTACAAATCTCACATGGAAGGAAACCCCAATTATGATTCTGGTTTATAAAAGAATCATTTTATCCTTATGTGCATTTTAACTGAAATCGTTTGATATGTTATACCTGCCCATCCTTCATTTTTTATGCTGTGTTCATGATTTATTTAATATGAATAACCTATATTCTAAAATTATCATTTTAAAATAAGACTGGGGCTGAAGCAAGAGAGGAACTGAAAACTGTAGATGAATTTCTGTACCTGGTGGAAGTACTGTAGTTATTTGTGAATAATCAGATGATTGAATAACATGCAGCCATGAAAATCTGTATAATGCATGAATTACAATGCAGGGATTAAGTTAAATATAATATAATAAAACAAAACGTTTCTGAAGTCCAATGAATAAAATATTCTCTATGATTGTCAAAACAATCTGTGGGTGTAACCGCTGATGAAAGCTACTACAATGGTAGTAGGGACATTATCTCAATAGTTAATAGGTCAACCCTATCTGGAATTTAACCTACAATTTTTTGTCTTAACAGCCCCGAGTGTTTACGTTAACAAAGAAAAGATACAACGAAATATACACAGAGTAGGAACATGATCGCGAATGGGCCGACAGGAACCTCCCATCCCCCCAGAACGAAATCAAGGGGACCAGAAACCCTAATGGCGCCCCTGCACACCAGTGTAGTGAACTACCGCTGCAGTTTTAGAGGGTCATGACCTGGAAGTGTCAGGCCAAAGTAGTTATGAGCGGCTACTGTTGCAGTTGGACAATATAAAGTACTATTATATATCTGTTTGCTTAAATGCCCCACCCTGGCTTGGTATAACGGTTGGATATCTGCCAGTTGCTGGCAGAGCAGGTAATTGCTTATCAGCACAGTGCAAAGCAGAAGCTGCTGTATATAACCTTTGTGTAATGTCATATTACACTAATTATGTAAAGTGACTAAAAGACTCGTACCGACTCTCTTTAGAATAGACGACAAAATAAAAAATGTCATGCCATTGCAAGAACATAATGTAGCAACATAACAGTAACAGCAACGGTAACAAAAACAACGAGGAGTATATGTTGAAATAAAAAATTAAAGCTTTTGATATAACACGGAAATTGAATGACTACATACTCATCTTTACTGATTTTATCTTTACTGAGAAAAACGTGACTCGGCATGTCTGAAGATGTGCTTTACAGTTTTTTCTGTTATTTTGTTTAATTTTTGTGTTTCTTGAAGGTGGTCTGAAGAAAATAGTAAGGAAAGAACAGTATAAAGTCGTTTACCTGCGTTCTAAAATGAAAATGCTAATTATAGTAAAATGTTAATTATATTCTATGGTTAAATACCGGTTTTGTACATGAGGTTTATTCTCAATGATATATGTTGTATATAGTGTGTATATAGTGTGTACGCGTGAGAGGAGGGTTCTTAAATTTTTTCCGCCACGCCCATTCCTTTCTAAATACCCAACTTTTCAAGCTAATCCTCCACTCAAGTTTACAGAGGTGCAACGTGAACATATAGGTGAGTATTACCTGACGTTATTTGTATGCTGTTATTATATATACACGTTATTATATATACACGATCGTGTGGATCGTTTTGGCAAAACATGCTTAGCATCTGTCATGACCATGAAAGTCGCTTTTTTCGCCCTTCAAGAGCTTGTAGCTTTAAAACCTAATCAACAAAAAGCCGCGTTTTTCAATGTGTAGTTACAAATGTATATTTGTCTTATTAGATCCTAAAGAAAGCAGTCTGGTTGCTATGATGGCTGCATGTCAAAAATGTCACGGAAAAGGTAAGAATCACGAAACACTTGGAAGTACTGTTAAAAATCCACATTCACTAATCTCAGTGTTTAGGTAGAGAAGAAAAAAACAACCAGATGTGAATTTAAATGTTTATCTGCTTGAATGTTAGAATAAATAAATGTGGTTCATAAACTTGCGTATATACTGTATTATATGGTTTATCGGTGTAACAGCAAGCGCTGCTCCTGGACCAGTGCCGAAAGATCATATACGGCTGTACAGCATGAGATTCTGCCCATTTGCTCAGAGAGCCAGACTGGTGCTCCATGCCAAAGGAATTAAGTGAGTGCTGATAGTTATCTTATATTACTTATATTACATAAGTGCTTTCATTGTAGCATCAACTTTACCTGTGTTGTCCTGATTAATGTTTTTGTGTATTGGTTGAGAAAAAAAGTCACACGCTTGTCGGTTCATCTGTAGTTACTGTCCCAAATTGTTTTTATTACACAGACATGAGATTGTCAACATCAATACAAAAGATAAGCCTGATTGGTTTTTGGAAAAGAATCCTAATGGGACAGTGCCAGTCTTGGAAACTGCAAGTGGTCAGGTGATATACGAGTCACCAATCACCTGTGATTACCTGGAGGAGGTCTACCCTCAGAAGAAACTGTCCCCATCTGACCCTTTTGGGAAGGCCCAACAGAAAATGCTGTTGGAGGAATATTCCAAGGTAGGCAGTTTGTCACGCTTAGATTTGAAATTGTATGTATAACACTTTGGCATAACTGTTTATTCTTAATCTGCTGCTCTATCCCAAATCTAATCGTAGTGAGGTCATAAAATTTAAAAATGGACTCTTAGGTTATGCACATAACTGACAGAAATTGAATTGCTAGTAATTACAGAAACTGCAGTAACCAAGAAGGTAATAGTGACTAAAATTAAGTAATGTATAATTTAATCATGTTTGCAATCATTTAAATTTCTCCTTTGAAGAATATTTATATTGACATTTATTTCAGGTGATTCCATACTTCTACAAGCTCTCTATGACCAAAGGAGAGGATCTCTCAGGACCTAAGAAAGAGTTTAAAGAGAAACTCTCCAAACTAAATGAGGTGAGTTGAAATGTCTTCCTGCAGAACCATAAGTCTGTAATCAGCATAAATTTATCTGCTAGATTTTAACGACATTTTAGTCCTTTTATTAACATTTAAATTCCTTCTGTTTGATATATTTTTCCAGACTTTGGTGAAAAAGAAGACCAAATACTTTGGAGGAGATTCAGTCACAATGATTGATTACTTGCTGTGGCCGTGGTTTGAGAGGATTGAAATGATGGGGCTAAAAGAGTACGTTTTAGATCGTTTTTATTACATGTATTACATTATCACATTTTACCTGATGGTAGGAGGTTTTTTTTAAATATTGTGCTGAGTCATTGAGGTCAAATTGTACAAATGCAAACATGATGAATTATTCCGTCAGACAAACAAAGGCAGGGCTTTGGTTTCTGTCAGCTGCATAGAAAAGCATTTGAGTACAGTGAACCTTGTTCACACAAGAGAAAAGGCAATTATTCTTAGGAAAACATCTTATGAGAAAGCTGTTATAAATATACCGTCTGTTCATGTTTCAGTTGTTTGGACAACACTCCTGAGTTAACAAAGTGGATTGAACGCATGTTTGAGGATCCCAGTGTGAAAGCCACCATGTTCAGCACTGATGTCCACAAGGTGTTCTTTGACAGCTACATGGAGGGAAAACCCAAATTCGATTATGGTTTATAGAGTACATGATGTTTTTGTAGTAAAGCAGGATGATAACTGTCCATCTGTTTATGGTCTTTTATTATTACTATTTTCTTAAGTGTTTTCTTTATCTAATGGTGCTTTTAAGCCTGGACTAAAGAGGCCTTTGTTCTTGTATAATGTTTCATTGGCATTTATACACAATCTTAAATAAAACAAATATACAAAACAAGTAAAATAGGTATATTTGTACATACACCTGTGGTTCTTGGTGCTGGTAACAGGAACCAAAGGTTTAACAATAGTTCTAGCTTGCTGCTGCTTATGCAGTGGCTGATGCACTGGAATAAACAGAATAAGGTAAAGAATATACTGTAAAGATAGACTTTTACATGCAGTGCATGCCACCATGCACCATTTTGAATTGTTCATTAGTGGTGCTTTCTAAGACAAGCATCACTAGTACTACTGCTCAGAGTGTTTGGGATATCAACAGAAAACTAAGCGCATTCATTCCACATAATTTGTGCTACAGTCAAACTAATTTAAATCACATAGCCTGCTGTGGAACTTGTTCAGACTTGATTTCCTGTCCGATTGTATATTCCATTATACATGCACTGAAGTAGGTTGTGGTATGGTTCAGTCAAATTCTAGAAAAAAGTATTTTTTACTGCTGACATTTAAGTGTCTGTGCTGAAGCAATTTTCTCATTAACTTAACTGCTAAAAAGGTCATGCATAAGATAAGTACAGTGTAAGTACAGTGAGATGTGTACTGTGAGACTGTGACTAAATGTGTCTAACAACATAAAAATTTTGATTACGCAAGGTTCTCCAGTAAAAAGATTATAAGATCAGCTGCCAGATATGTATACCGCAAATTTTATAAAAGTGTAGAAATAGTCAGTGCTTTAACATGCAATATACATTTACAGTGCAAAACAAAGTTCTCAAGGCCAAATTATTAAGACAGTCACTCCCAGCAAGGCAGTCAGTCTACATCTGGGCTGAGTTCATGCCCCACCTGACCATTTGGGAAGTGAGGGGTGTATTCATGAACAAGCACAGACATATTTCTGATCATCTCTTGAAAATGCCCCACCATTTTGGCATAGATTTCTCTTTGCAACACAAGAGGTCTAAACAGGTTTATTGACTCTGCAGTACGGAATACTTTGGGAATCTGCATTTCAACTGGGATGTGAGGATTCCCGACAATAACATGATACAGTCTCTTTTCCTCCAGGCTTTTCTGAAGGAAACGGAGCAGATCTTGTAATCTGTGATGAAGATTTTGTGGCTGCCACACTGAAGGAGGTTTGCTCAATAGCAGGTGTAAGACTGCGGTCTTTATATGGTAGTTTGTAAGGGCACTTCTCCCAGTCAAAGCTGTCTGCTTTCTGTGCAAGAAAGACACTATCTGCAGACAGTAAATGTGACAGGAATTAGCAGGGAGATTTTTAGCTAGGTGTTTAAGTAGATTCCTTTCATAAACACTCAGTGAGAGATGCCAATGAGTGCCTGAGGAGTTACTAGTATCAGAGGGGAAGTAAGAGATAAGGTATGCGTCAGAGTCTTCAAACTGAACAGCAGGGGTAACGTTAAGAACGACCGTCTTTCCAGACCTAAATCTGATTTTTAGTGCACCGGGGACGTCCAGGTTCCGAAATGCCAGCTCAAAGTCGTACTTATGGGAAATCTGTCCCCATGATTTGGTCAATAAGATCTGAAACCATTTCATGATCTGATCTTGCGACAGATAAGAAGAGTCGCCTGCACAGAAGAGTTCCTCCAACCGTTGCTCCTCAGGCTTCTCACAGTCATTTCCATTGTGAAGAAGACACAGCATATCATCACCGAGATCGGCTGAGCCACAGAGGCAGTTGGTGCCATTCCCATTCGGCTTTATTAGTTTAATCCTTCCATATCCTTGCAGGTCTAGTGGAATGTCAGTAAAAGGTTCACACCAGAATTCAAACTGAAACCTGTATGGCTGGGGAGCCGTAAAGGGCACAATGAGGTCACACGTGGGAGGCTTACACACTCTCCAGGACTCAAACATGCTGCCGATGCCTACAAAGTCGTCCACCTCCAAGTCAGCCTCTCGATCACAAACACTTTTCAAAGCCTCTAGCAAATCATCTGCGAAGCCCTCAACAAATTCCTGAACTCTCCCACACTCATGGGCGAAAGAATGAAAGCGGGTCTTGCAGAAGTTATTTAGGACGCCTTTATCTAAAGTGACAGAATTAGCACTAAGATATCCAGCGCTGGAATATCCCTCCTCATCTTCAGCAGGGTCTGGAATTTCAGCAGGGACCATATCCTGCCTGCAAACCTCAATTGTGAAAAAAATGACAAGGCAGAGAGCACTCCAAAAGTACCAGCCATAACTTTCCTGCTCAGATAGCAAAGCTTTATCGGTTTCAGAGATCTCCTGTTCCAAGCGCTCCTGTTCAGCCTCCAGCTTCTCCTGATGCTCTCTCATCCTCGCCAGAAGGACATCATCTTGCTCAGGGATGGTGGTGTTCTCATTGGGGAAGAGCAAAGGGTGGTTGAGAATAGCAGCTACCACCACACAAACCCGTGCAATGGCACCCTGCATCCTTTACTGTGCATCTGGAAAAAACACATTTCTGAATTATCTTAAAAGAATGGTGGGCAATTTCAGAAAATAACTAACTTTCTACTTTAAAAATAAAGTTGGAAAAAACAAATTTAAGCCATGTTTTGGAACTGTTTTACAAAAGACCGTCCTGACCTGAACTAAGGACTGAACTTAAACAATATTCCTGAAATATAAAACAAATCAGCATGATAACTTGGCATTGACAAAAAAATGGCTTAATACTATTATCTTAATTTGAGGTGTGTACAACAAGAAGAAATCTAATAAATAACTATTGTACTGCCTCAGCACGGTGAAGTATTTTGAAATTGACTAAAGCTAAGGAAGTAATTTTATTTAAACTGAGCGGGAAGTTATGTAATTGGTTTGGTGTGGCACTTTAAGTCTGAGTGATATTTGGATTAAGGAAGATTAAAGCTACTATTTATTCAAAAAATATTCTACATATTCCTATTACTGTAATAACTCAGCAAACTCATGTTTGCTGATTTTAAGTTTTACATGAACAAATGACTGTATATGTGAAGTTGCATCATATTATGAAGTTACATATCAAAAATGTTTTAAGGATGGTTTACATAACAACAACGTGAAGGGTTGAATCATAGTGGTTTATTCATAATATCTGGGCTCCAGTACAGGCGTAGGCTACAAGATAAACGTAAAAGGATTCCCAAAGTCCACAAACACTACAGCAATGAGTCTAGGCAACTTATAGAAGGAAAACAAACCACCTAGTAACGCCAGACCAAAATTATTCATATTCGTAGTGAAATTAAACATAGGCGAGACATTTAAAACTTGTACATTGTATGTACAAGTACATGTGACGTAATAATCTAGCGGCTAAAAGGCGCATCTTTCTGTCTTTTATTCTACGGCAGTGTATGTTTCTATTATGACTTTATAAGACTCTTTTGATGCATATTACATTTTTTACAACAACTGCTGCTTTGCACTCAGTTTGTAATTCTGTAAGGCGACGGCTTAAAGACTAGGCTTTGATGAAGATGAATAAAAAATATAACTTACGCAGCAGTCCAAGAGTTAAAGACGAGCGTTGCCCATTTGTTTAAACCGACACTGGACCGACAAAAGAGAAAGCGCTGGAGTACCGTTACTTCTGTACTATTTCCTCATCCTGTTTAATACTCGTCAAGTTGATGAGAGGCTCTTCTCACAACTAGGAAGTGACCAATGTGGCCGTTTTCGCTCCTCTATAAAAAGCACGTGGGTTGGACCAATAGACTTTCCAAGACTTCTGATGAGAACGACCTAACCCAGTCGTCATCATATGTGTCACGCTATGTTTTCCTGCGTGGCGGAAAAACGTCATTTAGCTAATTTCACGAGACTTCTAATATTTTATAATTAAACTTTTAGAGTGTATATTTTATAATCAGGTAACTTTAACATAACCTTCAGAAACGGTAAAGTAATTAAAAAGTAGTTTATGCAATGCAGTGCTGTTTAGCAGTTTCATATATAACATTTTTGTAATAAACTGATTCATAATTATATTTTACGTAAGACCTTCATGTGTTATGAAATTATGGTGATATCAAGCGGCACTTGATGCTCATTACATCAAAATAAATACGCCTACCGTAAAAGCTGAATTTGGAGCTACCACACGAGGTCACTAACTCACCGAAATTCAGAATATTTGAAAATATTTTAAGCGAGAATTCTGTTAGATAACACCAATCGCATCTATCCGTCGGTTTTAAAAGCTTAAAAGTTATTTTATTGGAAAAATTGTATATCCTGAAGTAAATATTAATAGGAATATGACATAAAAATGGCATACATTTTTAATTGCCCCCTTTTAGAACTTTCAGTATTTTAATAGCAACTGTTATATTTGCTATTAGTTTTAAATGTAAAACATACAAAGTTAAATAACAAAAAATAAGTAAAACCCATTTAATAAGCAGTTTTTTGTGTCAAGAATTGGTGCGCTCGTTGGGTGTGGCTAAGAGAAGCTCTTACAGGTGCGTCACATACGCTTCAACTCACAACAGTGTGGATGTGTTAACTACTGTAAAAATCGTTTAATTTAAAGGCTGTTTGCCTTAGTAGATACGCAAAACTATTTTACGAAATATGGAGTGATTTTTTTCTACTTTGGCTGGATATCGATTTATTTGTTCAGACTATTGATTAAAACAGCGCAGATACTACACCAAAGTGCCGGTAATATTCAGATAGGTACGTTTGACACATCAATAGCATCGTATAATTATATTTTTTTATCTTGCGCTATAACGCAATCTATAACTAATGGATCGTTTAAAGTTGGTTCTGCAGTATTTTCAGTCAAATTCTGAGTCCATCTCAAATGGTATCTGTATAATATTGTCCTTAATAAGCGTCAAGCTGTATACAAGTTTTGATTTCAACTGTCCATGTTTACCGCAATATAACAAGATGTACGCATTGGGGGTCATGTTCGTCCCTCCCGTTATATTGTTCCTTTTGGGAATATTGGTTAATCGCCATACGGGAGTTTTTATGGAAGAATGGGTCAGACCCCTTGGCAGGAGGCCGAAAAATCCGGCAGTGGTCAAGTAAGTGTTTGCTGTTTTGGGTTGTGTTTTACCTATATCAATATATGCAAATGACAATGAATATTTGATTGCTTTTTGTTTGACTAGACAATATAAAAACATATAATCAGTAACTGTTTGTTAACAATCTACTTTTGCGTCTGATAGCAGGTTGTCATATTATAACTATATATTGTATAGAATATGTATTGTATACAAATTGCAATTAATGATTGAAAATATTGTTCTCCCAGATTCTTGTTTTCAGCAGTGATACAGCGAGCCCTTCTGGCCCCCATGGTCTGGATTCTAATGACACTCCTGGATGGAAAATGTTTTATCTGCGCATTCAGTATGAATGTAAACCCCAAGCATTTTACAGGCATACCCAACAACACTGGCCTGGAGCTCATAAAGATCATGGCTAAGGTGCCCTGCAAAGAAGATGTCATCTTCAAAACCAGCAGTTTCCGCAAAGCTGTTTCACGCTATGTGCGTTGTTACTCCCAGGTAAGCCAGTTTTCTCAAAGCGTTATTGTAATTGTTAGCAGTTATGTAAAATTAAGATGTACAAAGCTAACAGGACCAGTTATTCGGAGGCTAAAATCCTCCAAAAACGTATGTATTTGTGGATTACAAGGTGGCCATGCGGTGCATATTTAATATAATGTATGTCTATTCTAATCTAATCTTATTTGCTTCCTCTCTAAGGCAATAGGCTGGTCAGTCCTCCTTATCCTCATTTTTTTGGGCGCTGTGGGTCGCATCGTCAAGCCTTGCTTCAACTACGCCACTTTTCTGCAGACCCGCTACTGGAGCAATTACCTGGACGTTGAGCAGAAGCTCTTTGATGAGACATGTGTGCTCCACGCCAGAGATTTTGCCAGAAAATGTGTGGTGCAGTTTTTTGAGAGCATGCGGGAGGATACGCCTTTGAGACTTCCGCTCTCATATGCCCTCAGACCCGGCCAAATCCAGGAAGGGTTGGAAGAGGAAGAAGAGGAGCGTCTGCATGGCATCACCCGACAAGATCAAGTAGATCATTTGCTGCAAAGTTGGTATGAGTGCAAACCAGAGCTGGATGTGACAAAAATGGCTTATAAACCCAAAGTGTTTATCACGTGGGAGGACCACAAAGGAAAGGCTTTATTCTCTGACGTGTAGAACTGAGAAAGAAATATAAATCGAGTTTGGACTCATGCTATCATGTGACATGTTCATGGACTGCTAATAAAGACACTCAGAAATGTTGAGGAACCCACAGCATTGTAATGTTCTGAAATGTTAGTAGCAGATTATTGTCACCCTTGCAATGACCAACCCCGGAGCTTGCAGGCTGGTGCATTTGACTATGCTGGGATTTAGTTTGTGTAATTTTGCATGTCTCCCTTCAAACACATTACACAACAACCTTATTTATATGGCTAAGATGCAAATAACTGCAGAACCTAGGCAACACCTGAAAAGAAAATGTAGAACGTTAAATAATAAGTAATATTGTTTTTTTCATGTATGATATTTATCAGTTTAGTAGCATGGCAGGTTATCCACTATCATAGAAGGTCTTTTTGGACACATTTTAAATTATAGACTGTATGACTATGTCATGAAATGTGCTTATCTATTAAACATATAATGAGGATGTTTTATTGGTTGATTTGTATTTTTATTACCACATTATGGTTGACAAAGCAATAGACAGTGTGGGAGGGTGTAGTCTACTTTTTGGCTGAGGATGGGTAGAGCCTATAAAGGAGGGGCCAGTCTTTTAGGTACATCCTCAAAAAAAAAATCACCACTTTTGCTCCACTCTGCTCCAGTGATCCAGCTGGGTTCCTTTTTGTTAGCAAATTGTATGTAAGTCTGCTAATATTACAAGAAATATTACTCTTTTTTTACTCACCAGCTATTGCACTAATTATTCGATTATCTATTTCTGCAATCTTTTAAAAGATCTAAAAAGTCACTTTTTAAAAATGGATAAGTTTCGGATAATGCTCCAGTTCCTACAAGCCAATCAAGAGTCTTTTATGAATGGCATATGCGGGATAATGGCTCTAGCAAGCGCTCAAATGTATTCCTCCTTTGAGTTTACCTGCCCTTGTCTCCCTGAATACAATTACGCGTATGGAATTGGCATCCTAGTCGTTCCGCCTATATGGTTCTTTTTACTTGGATTCGTAATTAACAACAACATATCGGTGTTAACTGAGGAATGGAAGAGACCTGTCGGAAAGCGCAGGAAGGATCCAGCGGTTTTGCGATACATGTTTAGCTCTATGACTCAGCGCGCTCTCATTGCTCCGGCTGTATGGATTGCTGTGACTTTGATGGATGGGAAGAGTTTTTTATGTGCCTTCAGCGCCACCACGAATTTGTCAGAGTTCCTTAATGCAGGTCAGGAAAGTTTATCCAACAAGGCACTGCTTAAATTACAGGCAACGTTACCATGTAAGGACGTATTTGATGGACATGAGATAATAAACAGAGAAGCGTCCACTAGATACATTAACTGTTTGTCACAGGTAACGCTATATTTTCATAACATATACAGAATAACAGATACGTTGTTGTTGTCAAATGTAAGATAAGAATATTCTATGGTATTTCCATATTAATAAATCAGTTGTCCTTTTATTTCTCTTATAGGCATGTGGGTGGTTCTTTTTAATGCTAATAACGTTTGTGGCTTTTTTAATAAGAGCAATCAGACCTTGTTTTACACAAGCCGCATTCCTGAAAACCAAATATTGGTCGCACTACATTGATACAGAGCGCAAATTGTTCGACGAGACGTGCAAAGAGCACGCCAAGAGCTTTGCCAAGGTTTGCATACAGCAATACTTCGAGAGCCTAAGTGGTGAGATTTTCCCGCAATTACAATTACCTCAGAAAAAAGGAAAGGGCGATAAAGATAACGACGGAGATAAACAGAAAAGCGACGAGGAGAAGCTCCTTGGTGTCCGTAAAGAAGAAGACATGAATAAAGTGCTGTGGAACTGGCACGAGTGTAAACCCCAGCTAATGCTCAATAAAGGAACTCAAGAGGCGAACGGACACGCGCATTCAGACCCTGACGGCTGCTCCGATAAGCACTACACTCAGACATCGATGAAGAAAACTTCGGTGGCATATTACTCCAAAGTCTGACTTATTTCTTAAGCTTTTTTTAAGCGTTGAATGAAGTGTGATATCTGTGCATTGCTGGTTGTTGTCTCAGGTCTGCCTTTTGCTTATCCTTCATTGTAATATAATCTACACTTTGTAATGTAATGGATTTTTTTCAAAGGTTTTGTTGTAACCCAACCGGTTTGTAGCTAAATGCTCATTCGCTCCTAGATTTTAGTTAGGCCTACTGCAGGTGATTCACTGCGTTAAATACCAAACAGACCGTCAGAGGAAAGGATCTAAATTCAACATGAACTACTACCTTTTAAAAAGTCACACGCATCCCTAAAACTTTGAGGCTGTTTAGATCATTTGTACTTCCTGGCAAAGAAATGTAAGTCTTTATTTGTTTTAGAACCATACAATGATTGTTAATAACAACTTTGGACTCAGAGTGATATTTTATACTGAATAGTATCTCATAAGATCATAAGTATCTTATTTTATTTAAAAGTTGAATCATTGTAATGAAGTTAACGCATATAGAATTTGATAAATAGCCATATATGACAATATATTTTAAATTATAATTTATATATGTGGAAACGTATGTATATGTATGTATTTGTGTGTGCGTATATATGTGTATATATGTGTCCACAGTTAGTGGAATTATATATATATATATATATATGTATATATATATATATGTATGTATACTAATTCCCATTGTTTGAGATATACAGACTATAACAAATTATGTTTGCCCTTATTTTCCTGCAACTGTCTTTTAAGATAAAAGGACTCAGTGTTTTAGGTTTTATTTACAGAGACAGCTCGGAACAACTTGCTGTCAGCGTCAGTGACCTCCAAAGACAAATCAAAACTGTATATAGAAAGAATCAAAATGTCTACACTCATCTCAGAATATTTCAAATTCATCGGACTCATCTTCAAGAATAAAGATACCACAATCCTAAATGGCCTCATAGGTTTAGGGACAGTAGTCAGTCAGACAGCATACAACATCTTTGTTTTTAACTGCCCGTGTTCGCCAACGGAGAATTACCTGTACGGCCTGGCAGCGATTGGGGTACCAGCTCTTGCTTTCTTTGTTATCGGAGTGATTCTCAATCAAAATACCTGGGATATTGTGTCGGAATGCCGCAAACGAAAATGCCGGAAAATGTCTGGTACTGCTGCCTTTGCTCTACTGGGCTCCATTGTGGGGAGAGCAATCGTTGCCCCAATCACCTGGTCTGTGATGTCCCTTCTGAGAGGGGAAGCGTATGTGTGCGCTTTTAGTGAGTTTATACAACCCTCTACTTTGGACAACTTCCCTTCCACAACACAAGCTCCAAAAATCATGGCCCGGTTTCCATGTAAGGATTTACCTGCTCCACTGATGAACTACTCAGCAGAGGTCGAGCGCCGGTTAAAATATGAATCCCAGGTACTTGGATCTTTTTATTGTGCTTTAATATGTAATATTTAACTTGATTAACGATATTATGATATGCACTTTTTCTTTCTAGCTATTGGGCTGGCTTTTGGTGGGTGTCGTCTCCCTCTCTGTGTTTCTGCTCCTCTGCCTGAAACACTGCTGCGCTTCTCTCGGCTATCTGCAGGATGTTTACTGGTCCCAGTACCGGTCCAACGAACAAACTCTTTTCAAGCGCACAGCCGAAGTACATGCTAAACTAAACGCTGCAGAAAGCGTAAAGAGCTTCTTTGGCTTTGTGGATATGGACGATCAGGAGAAGGAGCTGCTAGCAAAGTCACAGGGTGCTAAGAGCGTCATTCCCAGTCTGGAGTGGAACCGCATCACAGGGATTTATATGTACAGAGAGATCAATGATGCTCCAATGTATAGCCGCTTAAACAAATGGGCCAGTTACACAAATGAAGATAACTACTAGGTATTTCAGAAGTAAATGGACATGTTAGAGAAGTGTGGAATGGTTAATCGTGTTTGTCTTATTGTCTAAACTAATTGTCTCATTGGTGGTCGTGCTATGCCCTCTGAATCTTTTATTTATTATGGTTCTTTGTTTCTTCATTAATTAATGAATTGTTTAGGTTATTATAGCTTTTATAGTCTATTATCATATTCTAAGTAAAAAATTGAGTGAGAAGATTTTGGAAATTGTTGGCATCTCAAGGGTTAAATGTTTTGGTAATATGCAGCTCGAGTACATTACGTACTTTTAGGTTGAGATGACCTCATGTTGTGTCTAATGAATGAATAATAATTGCTCACCTGGAAAGTAATGTCTTAGGTATTAAGAAACACCCAAGCAGTAATGAGTGCCATACTGTGAAGGCCAAAGGCGCGACCACATGTTAAAATGTGAGAAACACGTGCACACTTACAACAACAATATAGAAAAGAGAGTGGCAAGATGTGTCAGTAGCTAAATATGTGCTGCCCTTATTCCAACAAACTGTGCATAATTTTGTCATGTGATAGGGCCTGTCTATTTTGACTATTTAGAATGGGCCTGTCATATGGGCTGCAGCCATCTATGACTGAAAGATAAACAAGGATTGTAAAAGTTGAATATAAAAACATTTTGCACGTAATTTGCATGTAAAAGTAAATTCTCCGTATTGCAGGTAAAATTAATTTAATGTCAAACGTTATAACATAGGCTGGTTTATAACTAAATATCATTCATGTGGATAAATTGTTGACAGTAGCTGTAGGACAAAGTATGCAAGTCGCTCAAAAAGTCTATTACATTGATCAGCCTTGATGACTGGTAATTGAAATGATAATGTTTTCAAAGGTAGGGAAGGCAATTTCAGAGAGACTAGAAATCGCAAGCTAGCTTTATAAACATAGATCCCACTCTCCCTTCAAAGCGCTCTCTAATGCCATGCCACCCTCAGCAACGACTGGACTAAAATTTTATGATCCTGCACCTTCCACAGGATATACATATATGGATATGAATATTTTTGGACCACTTGGTGATTTTACTTAGTGAAATAGCATACGTAGCCTTTAACATTTAGCTTTAACATAGATAAATGTTACAATATTGTTTAATTTCATTGAAATGTTTTGTATTTTAAACATTTTTCTGTCTGGTTTATGAATTTATTTTAAAACTGACATACAATTCAACAATAAAATAATGTGCAATATGAACAAAAAGCACCAAATTAAGACGTTGGTATGGAAGGGTGGGTTATTTTGATATATTGTTTGATTACAGTTATTATATTATAAGACTTTATGATGATAAATATTATATTAAATATTATGCTGCGTTGTGTTCATATATTAAGATATTTGAATTGATTAAAATTATAGGATACCCTTAAATAAAATGATTTAATAAAATTGATAGCAATTTACATTGCTTTGACATGCTTCTCACCAGCAGATGTCCTCAGAATAACATACATTACATAATCGCAGATTACCTTTTGCACAGTGTACTGTAGGTGGCAGTATGGTTTTATGACACCCAGTAACCTATAACAGAGGAAGAAGAAATGGCTCCGATCAGGCTTTGTAAATGTGTCTAAATGAATTGTAGAAAGCATATGATTTTAAAAATATATGTATATATGGCAGAAACACTATTTAAGTTTGCAAATCAACATTAAAGAAAGTAAGTGTTTTCTTGTGCTGTAAATTAAAAAATTGTAAAAATGACCATTTATGTAACATATGTGGTTGATTGACACAGAGCTGCCTAAATATTATTGACGTACTGAAATGTTATTTTCCCACTGCATTTGTAGTGTTTAATACATATGGCCAAACACTCAGTTTAAACCACAAGAATTACACAAGGTTACCTTGTTATGGTCCTTACATGCATGGAACACTTTCTCAGTAGATCTGTAGGCTGAAACTCCATAGCTGGATTTTTGTGTCACACGATTCAACGTTTGTATTTGTCACAGACATGGTTATATGCAGGATATGACCAGCAGTGAAATGCATGAAGGTCACTGATGAAAAAACAAGATAAATGATGCCACTGTTTCACCATTTTTTTTGCTTTGTGGTAGGGCTGCTACGACTCAATCCAGAATGATACTCTCAGCTCTTGTGGTCCTCGTCTCAGTTTACTTCAGGCTTGTCCAGTCCTGCTTCTGGATAATCAATGCCCTGCAGAGTTTAGCTTCAACCCCAATTAGACACACCGGAACCAGCTAAACAAAGCCTTACTAGGCAGACTATAACTGCTAGCCAGGTGTGTTAAGGCAAGTTTATGTTAAATTCTGCAGGATACTGGCCCTCCAGGACAGAGTGTGGACACCTATTCTTTGCCCACTGGACTGCTGGGTAGTAGTCTGCTCTAGAGATGCAGTAAGAATACAGAGCAACAGGGGGGGTCATAAAGTGCAGCAACCCAAGCTATTAAAACTTATTCAAACCAAGTTAAAAGCATATAGTTGCATTTAGGTTACTGTGTCAGGTGCTATGATGGATAGTCTTTGCTGTTCAGTGGGCTTGTTTAATTTTTTTGTCACTGAATTGGTACATTTGCATCTACATTTGTGTCATACAGCAGATCCTTTTATCCAAAGCGTCTTACAAATGAGGAACGTCAAAAGAAGTTTGCCTAATAAAAGTATATAAAATAATTCCAAATAGTAAAGAAGTCAAATTTGTCTGTAAAATATTCATAATAACCAAATGAATATTTTATGTTAATAGGTGTGGACATTTTAAGTCAAGCAAGTTACTGCATGTTACTATTGACCCTGATGTGGGCCGGCAGAAAAATGGCATTGGATTACTTACAACAGACGATTTTATTTTAAGGCAGTGTATTTTTCTTTCAAACTGTATTTTAAGTGTTGTTTAATTTGCAGTGTCACACACGGACATCACTGAATTTGGCTGTTGAGAAATAGGTTGAGCAAGATTTTTATGACAAACCAATTTCTCTTGTTCTTGTTAGATTATTATCAGGTACATTTTGTATATCTGTTCATTGTGGTATTCAAATGTACTTATTCAAAATGATTCTTATAGCAGTATCCATCATCACTGAGGATCTGTGAGGAGTCTGAACTTCTATGACATCATTGGTAAAATTGTTCTGCAATTACTGCAAAAAAACTGAAACTATAAAGAGAAGATATAAAGCTTCTTGGGATCTGTAAAAAAGATCATATGACCAAAATCTTGTCAAACTGGTATAACAAGTGTTTCTTTTTTTAATGATGTCCTCATCTATTGTAAGTCTATAAACATGAGCCTAATCCAAACATATGTTGCTGGTTATCTGAGTTAAAAACAAAACAACGAAGTAATGTATGCACGATGCTTAATGATGTAAGAATATGATGTACGTTGTTAGTTTATTCGTTATATATTCGTTTTATGTGGTAAATGTGATCGGTGTTTTCGCTCCTCTGTTAGCCCACCCTGTGTCAGACCAGCCTGTTTGTAAAGTTCATTTGTTCCGCTGGGGCTGAAACCAGATTCTAGTTCCTGCAGATGATTCACCGCTGCATGCACGCAACAGACCGAGCGACGAAAGAATCTTCTCTTCACCGCAACACGAGCTAGTTATAGATGCATTGCCGCGACCAGCCTGCATCGTTTTGTTGGAAATACTTCTTTTGCGGTGTATTCTGGGTAATAAACGTTTAAAAACTTTGTATATGTCCAGCGCAACTATTTGTACTTTTGAGGCATGTGAGTTTTCATTTCAGACTGTTTCTCAGTGACTAATTTTGGCTCAGGGTGGCACATTGAAACTTTTGCAAAAACTTTTTTTCCAAGCGTTGCTTTTCTGCATGAAATCTATCATTATATTGTGTGTGTATGCTATAGGGTGCAATAGAGTTGCATAACACATGCATTTCTCTGTTTATTTAGAACGTTTTAATACTTGTGATGACGCTCTTTTTGTTTTGCCCCGTTTTCCTGTATATTCATGTTATGTAACGAAAATGACTTACTGATTCGACTGGTTTTCGTCAGTTTTAGAATTACTTTACAGCTAAGAACGACTTACTCTTTTTGATCACTGAGAGAGAATATAAAAGCTATTTCAAGATGTCTGCGGTTATCTCGGAATATTTCAAGTTTACCGCGCTGTTCTTCAAGAGTAAGGATGTCATGATCTTTAATGGCCTCATAGGTTTAGGGACAGTAGTCAGTCAGACAGCATACAACATCTTTGCTTTTCACTGCCCGTGTTCGCCAAAGAAAAATTACCTGTACGGCGTGACTGCGATTGGGGTACCAGCTCTTGCTTTCTTTGTTATCGGAGTGATTCTCAATCAAAATACCTGGGATATTGTGTCGGAATGCCGCAAAAGAAAATGCCGAAAATTATCTAGTACTGCTGCTTTTGCTCTACTGGGCTCCATTGTGGGGAGAGCAATCGTTGCCCCAATCACCTGGTCTGTGATTTCCCTCCTGAGAGGAGAAGCGTATATGTGCGCTTTAAGTGAGTTTATAGACCCCTCTACTTTGGACAACTTTCCTCCCACACCACAGGCTCCAAAAATCATGGCCCGGTTTCCATGTAAGGATTTACCTGCTCCACTGATGAACTACTCAGCCGAGATCGAGCGCCGGTTAAAGTATGAATCCCAGGTACGTGCCCAGCACAGTCTTGATATAGTGTTAATGTGATTAAAAAACTCTGATTTGGCTTACACGTTTGACATTTGCTCACATGTGTCTCCAGTTTTAATATTACGATATGTATGCCGCTTTCTCTCTCTTCCCCTATAGCTGTTGGGCTGGCTGTTGGTGGGTGTTGTCTCTCTCTCAGTCTTTCTGCTCCTCTGCCTGAAAAACTGCTGCTCTTCTCTCGGCTACCAACAGGAGGCGTACTGGGCCCAGTACCGCTCTAATGAACAAGCTCTATTCCAGCGCACAGCGGAGGTACACGCTAAATTCCATGCTGCGGATAATGTCAAGAGCTTCTTTGGCTTCGTGGCCTTGGAAAATGAGGAAAAGGAGCTTCTGGCACAATGTAAGGATATCAAGAGCGTCATTCCCAGGCTGGAGTGGAACCGCATCACAGGGGTTTATATGTACAGAGAGATCAGTGATGCTCCTATGTATAGCCGTTTAAACAAATGGGCCACGTACACAAACGAAAACGACTGTTAGTTAATTGAAATAATTGTTCTTGCATGGTTGATTTGATGTGACATGCTATTGTTTGATGTTATTTGTAATTGAAAGCAGTAATACTCTTTTTTTGCTTTGTCTGATTTTTCTGCATAGGGAGTAATTTTGACAACACTGGCAACTCAAATTTTGTTAACGCACAACACAAACTATTCAGTATCTGTTTTAAAAGACATGCTGTACTCTCAGGTTGAGGTAATCTTTGTTTGTCCTTTGTTTACCAATAAAGTGCCTTGGCTAACCAATAAAGTGCCTTTGCTCTGACAAATTAGTACATGAATGAATAAATATCTGATTGAATACAAATAACAACACAAAGAGTAAATTTATTTTAGTAAAAATGGAAAAATGACTAAAATGACAAGTGATGTATAGATCACCTGTGGCTGTTTACACTGTAAACAAACTCCTACAAGATCCCACATGAGTTAGTTGCATATTTCCTATCTCTACCATTAGTGAAACAATCTGCTGACTAAATTGATTTAAACTGCATAATTCGTTTTCATTTGCTCTAATGAGATCACAATTTATCAATTTCATTCTGCTTTATTTCAGAGTAGTTTGTCTCTTGGTTGCTCTCTCACTACCCCCCTTCTGTTGTCTCTTTGTTTATGTTTATGCCAACAAGCCAAGCAAAGTGAATCCACCCTTCCCAAGACTGTCTACTTGCCTGGCCACGTTCACCTCTTAATAGCCTTCAGCTGGAAAAATAGAAGGACGAGAGAGAGCACAATATAGACAGGAAAAAGGGGAGAGAGAGAGGAGGGGAGAGGGAGAGAGTGAGGAGGGGGCGGGTGAAAACAGAGAGCTGTGATCCAGACGCTGAATCACATGAGCAGAGATCTGTTTACAAACTGAGCAGGAGAGAAGTCACTGACACCATTACATGGAGGCAGAGTTGCCGGACTGAGCAACAGGAAACACATAGGAACCTCAGTACTGTGTTCTATAGAATGTGTTGTTGTGTTTGTATTTTCAGAGCGTAGATGCCAGGCCAGATGGTGTGAGGAAGATACAGCCGATGCCTCTGACAGCTTGAATGGGGAACATTCACAGCCTGTTACTCTGACGGTTGTGTACCACGGCTTTTCCTTTGTTACCGGGGGAAACGGTTGATTGTAACGTGAGGGATAATCTTGAGGGAAATGCAGGAAGACTGAAGGAAAGTGGTTGGCGGCAGCAGAGGAAGGGTGAGCCTTGTGAAGAAAAGCCTTGTTTTAAAGAAAAACAGCAGCATTCTGTTACATGTTTATATTTACATGTTAAATATTACAATATTTATCATATTTTTAAAGGTATCAGATAAAAGCCAGCGATGACAACTTCAAATAAGTGTAAAATGTGATTTATTGTTTATGTGAAAAACAGATTGCAAATATTTCATACTGTGTATTGTAACCAAATATGTCATACTGTGTATAGGGATTCGAGACCCAACATTTATTTAGGATCTTTGTGCTGGAGAAAAGAGCAATAAGCTTATTTCTGAAGTATTAACATGCCAATGGTTGCTGTATAAGACATACAATGGAGAAGGGTTTGATATCTGTGTCAGTGTTGACATGGGTTTCAACAATGACTGACTTGTCTTTGTGAATGTTTTAACCAAAAGTAAGCAAAATTGCTGCCTTTTGCATATGCAAGTGAGGATCCGGTGAGCAATCATTGTGTTAACCAGAATCACAGAGTATTTTTCCTATTCTTGTCGTTTGTGGTGGTGCTTTTGGGGGTATACAGCGCAAATTATTCATCAAAATATTCATCATTGGCCCAGTATCAACACTCTCTTTCTGGACACAAATTTCTGGATCCTAATTAGTACAGTTGGGAAAATAACAGATTTTATGGATCCTATGCAACAGTGAGTATGAATCATACCCCTCTCCACCCCAAACTGACTCCTTTGGAAGCATAATCTGGAATGTTTCCTGAATTAGTCACATTGGCTTTCTATGAATGGTTAAAATCCTTCTTATATTACTACTATCCCCTCCTTCACCTTAAAACCCAAGCTTCCTTACCTCTTCTGATTGGCACAGTCTTTTCTGTGACCTGAACTTATGTGCACCTAGAGAGAGACACATTATATCTGTCTGTGTTTTTTGTGTAAGACACATTAGTATGTGATGTTTGACAGCCCTCAGTCCCTGAGGTCAGTTATTATTGTTTCTCCCAAATGTTGCTTCCTGCTTGGGTTGGTAAGGCCCCCACTTCTCTTTGTCTCCCCCTTTATTTGCCTCATAGATAGAGCAGATGGTGGCTTTATGGCAGGGAATGTGCACCACTAGTGTTTGCGTTTATACACAGACAATTGCCCAGACTTCACTCTCTTTGCCAAATGTGCTCTCTCTCTCTCTCTGTCTCCTTTGAAACCATAAATCTATATACAGTAAGAAATATAACATAGTTTATATAATCTTATATTTAATAATTAATTTATAGTTCTTATTATTATTAAAAATAGTTAATTATAGAAATAAAATAAGCTTGTCTGGAATCTTAAGGGATTGATGCACTGAACCACAGTATTTATTCTCTCTAAATTAAACTCTAAATATTTTAACTGATGTGCCAATCAATGCTAACCTGTTTCTGCAGTACACAGTTGCCCCATGAGAAGCTACTTGCCCTTGGGCAGCTTTGATTGTATTAAATAACACATACAGAATGGTGGGTTAAAGCATTTTAAAGTTGAACTTGATTTATAGAGTTGTACCCACACAAACACACACCAGTCTTCTAACCTACACTGCTGTCACACATGAAACTGATTTTGACAACACAGGAAAATCCTTCTACTTCTTTATATGAATAAATAGCTGACTAGCTAAATAAATAAAAATACAAGCTACTTACCAAAGATTTTGGATGATGTTGCATCAAATTTAACAGTTATTTCTAAATTGCCATATTATTTTGCTGTAATTTTCATAAATACTTTCATAAAAGTGTCATAGTACCATTACAATGTTTCAATGTTTTGTTTTATTGAACGAACCATAGCAGTACTAAGAAAGCACTAAAAGACTGGAGCCAGAGTTCCAGCCACAATGAAATACAAGTATGTGATTATGGTAATTAAGTACCATGGTATTACTATATAAATCATTGTACCATACAATCACAGCACAGCACTTTTTATAAGGATTAACATAGACGTTTTTGTTTAGTCCAGTTCAAATGATATAGTGTATTATACAGTAAAATAATGCATTTTAAAACAAAAGAACTATTATTATCCAACGGCATGATGACATCTCTTGTTTTTCAGTTTAACCAGTGCATTACAGTAAAAAGTTCATTCTGCTCAGTGATGTCCAACAATGAGAGCTGTGTTACACAGAGTTGAGAAACACGAGGACAGCCACAGACTCAGAATATGCAATATGCATGCAGGGGCCACAGAGAACGTACACATGAGAATCACACTGATGTGTGTTATCTTGTAAGGGTCTGACAGAAAGAAGTATGCAACCTAATCACAAAAACAGATTAAACAGATTAATGTGCTAGAAAATCCATTTCTGTGCATTTTATCAAATTTGAATGGAATTGCATTCATTTTACTGATAATAAAGAACAGCCAGAAGTAAATGCTACCCATGACTCTCATCAGAAACTCTGGGAAGCAATTATTCAAAACTAAACTGCTTTGTTTGTGCTCTTGCAGGATGCCTGTATGATCCAAACTCACAGACGACAGACAAGATCTGCATAATGACCACAGACATCAGCGGTCGGCTGGCACTCAATGTTTATGACATCGTTCTTGGGATAGGCCTCTTTATCTTCATGTTGAGCATGATCTTCTGTTGCTATCTGCTCAGGTATCTCCCAGTACATTAAAATATATTATGCTTTCTTATTTTAAACATATATCATAATTATATGTATCTGGCCTGCACAGAGTTAAGATTATACTATTGAAGTTCTTTATTGAAATAAAGGTTCAAGGCCATGTGTTGTGTGAACAAACATTGTTATTTTGTATTTCACAGACTGAGGCGACAAAGCACACAGGAGCAATATGGATATAATGAGGTTGTTTTTTTCAGTTATGATCAGTTATGATCAGTTTATTGATGTGAAGATATAAAATAACATTATTTCTTACTGTAGGTCGTTCTAAAAGGTCCTGGAAAAAAGTTGAGCCTTCTTGGAGTAAGTAATGTTTGTTCATAACTTGATAGAAGGCAGGAATAAAAATACTAAATTGAGATTTGCTGTTTTTAAATAACAAATAACAAAACAAAAAGCAATTTAACAAACTAAAAACACACACAAAACCTAAATTATAAAAACCACAGTGCCATATATGATGCATAACATTAATTTAAACATATTGAAAATAAAAAATATAGAATTATATAAAGTCTGTTTTTCTTTGTTTCTGCAGCAGACCTGTGCCGTCTGCCTGGAGGAATTTCGGAGCCGGGACGAACTAGGTGTTTGCCCCTGTTCTCATGCTTTTCACAAGAAGTATGTTCCCAAACCTTTGCTTTATTATTATTATGTACATTATTTTTATTTTACATGTTTTGTTTGGGGGTGTAGTGTTTTTTGATCGACTCTCGATTTCACAGAGTACATTTAAAATACCACTTTTCCTTCAAACACAATTTAAGTGTGTCTTATGGTGGCTGCAGCAGCTACGCCTCAAATATTTTCCAATATTGTCCTGACATACAGAACATTGATGAAGGCACTAAAATAAGAAGAGAAAACAGAAAACATTCAGCAATTTTAGCCTTTTAAAGACTAACATGTTCCCTGCTAAGCCTCCTCTTGTGACATGACCATAATGCAGTAGATGTTACAGTGCTTTAGTCTATAGATAGTCACTGCATAACGCTCCTCTTTCTCCACTTTTCACCTTGTCTCCTTCTCAGGTGTCTGGTGAAGTGGCTGGAAATTCGCAGGGTCTGCCCCATGTGCAACAAACCCATCTGCAGGCTCCAGCCAGACCCTCCACAGGGGGCGGAAGGGCCCCAGAATCCCCTGGAGGTGTAACAGAAAAGGGACCTTACTGGTTAGAGATAGGCAGACATTTTATGTGTGTATGATATGGTATAAAAAAATATGTTTTCCATGTATAAAATATAAAAACATATTTTCAGACACCCAAGAAAAGAGTTTTAAAAGCACCACATTACTAGAGATGGCTGTCTTTCCTCTCCAGAACAAAACAAGTGCCCCATCCTCCAATTACCAGATTTCTGCTGCATAGCCGGGGGGAGGTGTGTTTTCAGTGAAACTGAAGTGATGTACAGTGTTCTTAGTCACAATATTCACATAGACAGATATTTCAAATATCAGCCCTAAAGGGTTAAACAGAACACACGTTCTGGTAGACATGGTTTAATAAGTAGGCACATAGCTTTAAACTGAGAGCAGCAGGGGTCACTATTATAACAATAAGAAGTCCCCATAAGAGTCAAGTTTAGGCCCAGTTACAGCTTTCAGGTAATGAACAGTTCACTGACCCAATTCCTGACCTTAGGGATGTGTGATCTCATAAATCTTTACTCCTGCCAACACTTTGACATGTGAGCTCATAAATCCATTTGGGGGCTTAGCCCAAGTTGTTGTTTAAAAAACCCTAGGAATCTGATTTGGATGAACTGGGTTTTGTGTTTAATTTATTTAAGGTAGTTTATTTAAGGTTTGTACTATATATGGCTCAATAAACAATGTTTTTGTGACTTAATAAATATTTGTATTCATTAATTGTTCTTTTTGATGTAAACGAATTTTACAGTTACATACAGAGAAATTTATATGGTTTATGAACACCAAGAAACATTGTTAAGTATGTTACACCAATGAATTGCAAATTTACTTTACAGATTCACTATAGAACTACTAAAAAGTGTCTCAGCCAGTTTTTTTTATGTTTAGAATGTCCAGTTTTTTTGACAATGTATTAACATTATTGCTTGGCTATAAGAATGCTATTCAAACATTTTTTAATTCTGTAACATTTTTACAACGTTCTACTAACAAATTAAAAATAACTTATTTGATATATAATGTAAAAACATTCTAGTAACATTACTGAAAGAACTTTTTCATAACAGAGAACTTTTACAGAACATTAGCCAACATTCATTCCCTGTTAGCTGTGAAAAGGTTTAACTGGAAAAGGAGTGTTGTGAATTGAATGCTAGGCTGCAGCTGGTAGGATTTAGCCAATCAATGCATATTTCTTCTTCTTAAGCGTATCTTTTAAAATGGCAAGCAGAAACCCATCTCTTATGTGATGACTGAATTATCTAGTTTGAATTACGCTGCATCTCCTCCTTGTTGTGCTAAATACTTGAATTGTTTTAGTTAAAGGGTGGACTAAATAAGTTCTACTGTTGTAAATGCAACACTGGTGAGCTCCAAAAATCTTTGTGGCCAGATGTGCGTTTTGGACAGGCACATATTGCTGTAACGAGGAAGGTGGGAGACAGGCTCGTATTACAAAGGAGAATAACATTCCAGAACCGTAGAGACTTACTGACATATGATGACCATGTCTGTTCCAACATGTTCCTTGTCAAAGATATTCTGAGAGACTGAAACATGGCTGGAAAGTGGTAATATAAACAAGTAGGTATTTGAAAACAGGCCAAGAGATTAGCATTTAATATGCATAATCATGTTAATATTATGATATACAGTAGCTAACCTCAGTTTTATACTACAGCGAAAAGACTTTAAATCTTTTGATTGTTCGACATTGGGGGTGCTGCGATTAGCAACTTTAATAACTTTTTTAAATGTTTTTTTTTTTCATAACTATACATGTGACATTTAAGGGACAACAACTATAGACACCTGAGGTAACAGAGAAAAGTGTTTATTGTAATAACAGTGGCAACTTGTCTTCAGAATATATACACTAACTCGCTAATGCCCTCTAGCGATAACAAAATAACAACACAAACGCCTTACTAAACGCCACAGCTTTCAGCAGAAAGAATTGACATAAAATAGCTTTCTAATGCTTCCTTCGCTGTTGAAGGCGAGTCCATTTTCATTTGTTATCGCTTTAAGTAGCAACAATACATTGTAGCGACAGAATATTTTAAAACAAAACTGCCGAAAAATCAGGAATGCTATTTTGTATTACTCCACATTGTAGGTAAGATCACAACGAGTATTCCAAACTGTTTACATCAAACGTATTTAACTTTGTCTTATGAAGATTGAACACGATAACAGCTGTCTGGGATGACTGTCGGTTAACTGTGAAAGTAGGGCACTCTCGCCTAACTCTTAACTCTCCTTAACTGACACCAAGAAGTACTAAGAATACAATAAAGCTTTTAGCTTTTGATAGTAAAATCACGCTGAATAATGACATGTATGAGGTATATAATCAGGCCCTGTGTTGTTTACAAGCCGTCGTTTATAAACATAGCAGTACTTTACACTGAAACCAAATATGAAGGAGGCAGTTGCTAGTTTTGACATTTGTAAATACCCTTAGTGGTTATTTTGGTAAAGTCAGCTGGCTGCCAAAATAAAGCCACATCCTGTGCTTTGCACAAATGTTGGTGTTAAAATCAAATGATGTTTTTTTACACTTGATGCAGAGTGTCTGTGCTGAGAGCTCTGTGCTAAGATTCCAATAATGAAGTGTTTTGTTATGTGTTTAGGATCTGTGCTATGATTATTATACAGTTTATCTCTTGTAATTGTCACAGGTGCTCAGTATGTAGCATTAAAAATGATAAATAGCAATAAAAATAAAGTATATAAAATAAATGGAACAAATCATATTTCTTACTATTATATTTAATATTTAAAATATTTAAACATATATTTTTAAATATATATATATATATAAAAACGGCAATATCATGTCTAAAACAAGACAAAAATCTTCTAAACAACTATGATTATAGTGTACCTCCAAAATTATTAGTATTATTTAAATGGATTTTTTGTTGACTGTCTGTACAAGGGACATTGGTTAATTGAGCAGTTAAAATGAAACATAGCAGTCCAACGGATTAAAAGGTTCAGATAGGCATGAAATTACAAGCACCTTGCTTGACCTAATTACAATCACTAGCCTCATCTCACCAGATGCCCCGTTTTGATGGGTGTGGGCTGGGGGTCTTAAATTCTAGACATGTTTGGGGGTCAATGTTTTCACAATATGCCTTAGTTTTTTAAGTGACCTCATTGGTCAGCGTGCCTTGTTTTCATTTCCAATAAATTCCAATCATTTTATCAAAGCATCTATAAACTGTTTTAATGTTGTCTGAAAACCTGAAACAGCTTTCTAGGTCGAATTGAACATGTGTCATAGTCATTTCTTTATGAGTTGTTGAATTGGTTAAGCTTAGAAAGAACATACTGCCCAGCATCAATAATGTGATAATACTTTTCTACATCAGTATTAAGTCATAATATTTCCTTGGTTTCAGAGCACTGTTCTAGAGCAATGCTTTAGCTCTCAGGGGGGTGATATGTTAAGCAGCAATAATTAATTGTATTTTAATCCTTGCAATAGATGCTCACTTTTCTTGTGTTTTGTGGATTACATGCTTTGATTTTCTCTTTGGGAATCAATGGCTTTAAATGGAAATCAGATTTACTAAATCCAGGCTTAAGCTATTAGAATCCTAATAGACTCTCACTTTCCCCTCTTCAAGAATAATCTTTAAAATAATCTGCCCAACGCTTCTTTTCCCTTAAGGGTAGAGGCCTAGTTTGTAACATATGGCTTTCTTGCATGGGGCAGCTTCCGAATCCAGACAAGCCGATCATAGGAATGGATGACAAACAAGACTGTTGTACAAGTCTGGATCAAGACAAGCAGCAGCTGGCCATCCATGCCAAACTGCAATCAGTAGTGGATTGGGTTCATATGCCCAATTGAACAGCAAAATTACTTGTACAATGCAAAATGACTTGACAGCATAAGCTTATATGACCTGACCTCTGATCAGCTGGTGCATGAATTATGCAGACATATAATGTTTGTCATATAAGACATGTATATTTGTTGGAGCAATATTACATGTTTGCGTAGTATGCTGCTTTGTTGTGATTAAGTGTGCTTAAGAAACTGGAGGAAAGAGGTGTTATGTTAATTATTTAATTATACACTTACTGTTTCAACGTTATACTGTAATTTTTAATATAACTTAAATCGTTCTGAACAAAGAAACATTTATGTTATGTGCTGAAAAAAGAATCTAGATTAAAAATCTATAATGAGGGTCTTTCTGTAAATTAATTTTCTTCATTAAATTTAGAAAAACAATATTTATAATTATTCTGTAAAAATACAATAAATAAAACAAACATGCTTTTGGATTATTACATTTAAAATTCGTTATCCCACTAAGCCATCAACGGTACTAATGAGAAGAGTTTCTTCTTCAACAGGCTTGTTTTGAATGAAACTGTAACCATTTATGACCATCTGAATCCACCCGTCCTCTGTCTGATTCACACTGAACAGATTAAGATTGACAGCTTGCCAATTTCTTCTGTCTGTCTCAGTCTGTCCTTTGAGACACTTAAATCAATTATTTATTTTCCCAGCAATGTTTATCATATGATGTTGTCTTTAGAGTTTACTGGGGATTTTCTAAAAAAACAATGAAACTGTGTAATATTGTGACCGATAAGATGTTTTTGTAAGATTTACATAATCCTGCCAATATAGGCATAATGAAGATTTGCTTTTCTTTCAGTTTTCTTTTTGGATATTACTAATATTAAAATATAATTAGCACCTGTATGATCTGTTGTTAGGTTTGCATTAATTAATCAAGGATTATATGTAAAGATGCAGTCTCACACTTTTAAACAACATAAATATGATATGATGGAACTTTGAAGATCTGCTCTGTTGTGCATGGGTTTCCGTCTAATATAGTGGACGTCTTTTATCTACCCACTTAATAGTATTAATACGAAATAAACTAAATCAGTGAATCCATAGAGGCAAACAATTTTCATATCTAAGAGATGCAGAGATGATGTCATGGCTTATGAGATGCACACACTTTTAATTAGGTAATGGTCCTTGTCATCCGCCCTGGTTGTTGGAGTGGCCCTGGCCAGATGGTAAGATTTCTGTGTTTGTAACGCCTGGTTTCAGTGGAGCCTTGGCTGATAGACCAGCCAAAGTTAATTGGAATGTCATTAAAGTTTGAGTTAATGGGGGTTGGGGTGCATGGGGCTAGTTTGAGTGCACTAGTCCTGCTGTTGGATGTGTGTGTTTCATTAATAATAATGGATGTTTTGGAGCAATATGGGTGGGGCTCCACCTGCTGCCACCTGTTAATGCCCAAGCTCTATATATAAGCATCGTTCAACCATATAGCAGAGCAGAAGCCTCAAAATCTGAGTTTATGGAGTAAACTACTATATCTGGATTTACTTATGTGGTGAGTGTCACTACAAGGACAATAGGAGGAACATTAGGTCTATTTGTGATTTCACTCGCGTGCCTGGAGAAGTCTGAAGATATTTTCCACCTCAAAGAATCTTTTAAAGAACATTGTTGCTCTTGGACTTTTGGCCTATTGTGCAGAAGTTATGAAGCCCCGCAGACCAAGCTGTGCAGATTCAGGGTCAGAATCTGACTCCAGAGATCCTGAGAAGTTTGAGAGCGCGGTGCGGCGAAGGATGGCGGCCAACGCCCGTGAGAGGAAGAGAATGCAGGGCTTGAACACTGCATTCGACCGTCTCCGCAAAGTGGTTCCTCAGTGGGGTCAGGACAAGAAACTATCTAAATATGAAACCCTACAGATGGCCCTGAGCTACATAATGGCCCTTAGTCGAATCCTGACTGATGCCAGTAAACACACAGCTCCTCAGAAAGATTGGCTGAATCTACAGTTCGACAGCCTGCAGCCAGAGACCTATTCCTGCTTCATGCAGTATAACTCTCCCATTGAGAATGACTGCCTGCATTCCACATTCTCCTACCACTATGAAAGTCTTTAGGATTCTGCTTTTATGCAATGGTGCGTCAGCTTGTATCACTCTTTACATAGATGCAAGAGTTAGTAAATACATTTGTATTGCTATGTAAAATATTATATTAATTGTTTTGAAAGTCCAGTGTTTGAATAGCTTCAATAGAATCTGAGTAATTCTAGGCATAGAGTTGCTTAAATTGTTGCAAAAATGTTTTATGGGTAATTTTTAAAATATTTTGAAGCAGTTGATTACTCAATAAAATGTCAAACTGTTTACATCGTTGACTGTTGACAGCTGTTGGTATTTTTTTGTTGCTTTGTATCAAATCTTTGGAAAAACTGTGTAGTTCTCAGCTTCTACACTGTCGTCTTTTGCCAAAATGGTATTCTAAATTAGTTTTTTTGCCCAGTATGTTTTGTTGCTAAATTCAAGAACAATTGTGAAGAACAATTAAATAACCAATATTGATAATAATCAAGAGCAACTTTTTGTACTAAAATTCATGTATTTTGAGCTTCGCCCTTCTCTTTTGTATTTTGTAAATAGTACAATAAATAAACATACAAAATAAACATTGAACTCATAGACCTTGCATCCATTTGATTATATGTGTGTGTGTGTGAATGCTATATCTTATCCGCATTAATAACTACATGCTTCTGTTTTGCTATCTAAAGTCCAGCTATTAAAGTTAAATTTTAGTATGGCTTTTTTGTATAAAGACCTGTTTGGTATTTGGTGTGTGCATTGCACAGATAAACGCATTACAGTGAAACCTTCTGTGTGTCAAGATAAGACACCTCTAAACAAATGACTGTTGTATAGAAATAAATAATGTTTATAGGATGCTGAACGTGTCATCACTGAATGTGCGTCCAGTGTGCATACTGAAAGGAAAAAGACAATTAGAAGTACAGGAAATTACCATTTGAATAACCAAATATGTCATTTTATAGCTAGTTATTTTTATTTAGTTTAAATATACTGTGTTCAGATTATAAAGATTATCAGGACAGCACAGAACAGAGAGAATGTATGTTTTCAGACAGAGGCATAAGCTTGACTAGGGCAGTCCTCTTAACCACTCCTAATCCAGTAAAGAGATTAAACTCTTTGCTGTCCAATGACTGTGTATAATGTGTGTATTTGGTGGCAATGAGGCGTGAACAGCCGATGCTCAGCCGAAAGCGTGTACATGAAGCTGTATACATCCATCCTAATCCATTTAGTTTCAACTGTCATTATGACCAATCATGTCATGATCACTAATCTAAGTGAAAGCCACTTCCTGCATTTTGGTTTTTAAGAGCCATTTATATTTTATTTAGGAAAATAAAATAAGTGTTTTGTACATTGTAGAGATTTACTCTGTGGCTGATGCTGGATTGATTGTTGGTATATGCTGTCTGACAGATGGCTATCCATATGTTAATATCCTTTATCAGTGAATAAATGTTTATTTATTTATTAGGATGAGCCCTGCATCAATTCTTAATTGATAACTACAAAACAACCTTTGCAAAACATTGACAGTCATCAGCCGTTTAAGGGGTTGTTAGTGATTTCATAACTTGCTCAGAAAATATTTTTTAATAAATTTAGGCTTGATATCCACTAAAGTTTGCATTTCTTTTGTTAACACAAACCCAGTGAGATATCTATCTGCTTTTCATTTATACATGCATTTACATAACAGCCGTTGGCAGCCGTGGCCTAATGGTTGGAGAGTCAGACTTGTGACCCAAAGGCTGCAGGTTCGAGTCTCAGGTCCGGCAGGGATTGTAGGTGGAGATTGTGAATTATCAGCACTCTCTCCACCCTCAATACCACGACTGAGGTGAGACCCTTGAGCAAGGCATCGAACCCCCAACTGCTCCCCGGGCGCCGCAGCAATGGCTGCCCACTGCTCCGGGTGTGTGTTCACGGTGTGTGTGTGTTTACTACTGTGTGTGTGCGCACTTGGATGGGTTAAATGCAGAGCACAATTTCTGAGTATGGGTCACCATACTTGGCCTTACGTCACGTCCTAAGTTGAGTTGACATATGTCTTTATTACGTAAGGTATTGATCTCTGATCTCTGTCTTTGCGTGTTTAAAACAATGTGACGCAAAACCAGTTCTGTATTGTCCATGACGCTATTCCTGAATGTCTCAGTTTCCTTAATGACAGGATTGTGTTTTTAATGGATCCGTGGACAAAAGATTGGCCCCTCCTTTCACAAAACCATTGCCCTGCTCTGTTTGAGTGGATTTGAACAGGAGGGTATAAATGCAAGCGCAGAATGTTCTTATTCAAAGCTTGATTTGAGCATCAAGGGTTCTAAGTCATCAATATCGATTTTAGCATCATGCATCACTTAAATAACCGTGCAGAGAATCAACTGGGCAGCGCAGTGGTGTGCGAGCTAGAAAACTTTGGAAAAGGAGCTTGGGTGAATCAGGCCTACAGCGAATCTCCTTCACCCGTCAAACACAACATCAGCACCGTCTACAACCCTCAGCCTATGTTCCACAGCTCTAGGGAGAACATGAACCAAATGAATATGCCTAACCCCTATTTTACTGGGGATAAGGTACCAACCTACCCCACTCAAGAGAAGAAGTCTGGATGCTGCTCAAGCTTCTTGGGAGTAATCAAAGGTAAGTACGTCATCAGCTACTTGATTATGCTTTTAAAGACTGATTGTCAGAAGCGGAGAAACCTCTCTTTATATTTATCTGATATAATGCTTCTATATTTACTCTATTTACTTCTCAGTTTAACTGTGGACAATGAAACATTATAACAATGGAACACTTTTATATAATGTATATATTAATATTTCACACATACAACAATCTTATTTTTGTTGTATTATTAGGATTGTGGGGAACAGCAGCTTTAACAAAAGACGCAATGGACAAACCTGAGCTTGTGGTCAAAGCAAATCTCAAAGAACTGGTGGTCTACATTTTTTTCCTATTGGATTTGTGTCTGTGTAAGTAACAGACTGCCTGGGTGATATATTTTGCTAACACTACACCTGTCTGCTCTGTCTGATCTCAATACACTGCATACATCTGTAACAGTGAATCTGAATGGAATAATTGAAAAATAAATCAATAAAGAGCAGCAGATGTGTATTTTAAGGTCCTAGTAATTCTTTAAATCCTCAAACATGAGCCTGGATAAATGTAAAATTGTTCAAATGTCTTTATCTTGCTCTTTGCCAATGATTTGTACCGCCTGCGATCCCAATTAATCCCAGTACATTGTGCTCTGTTACCATCAGCAATGTGTATCAAACTAAGTGCTTATTATTAAATGTGTACTGTTCCCCTGTGTTAAAACTCAGCATTGTCCAGTGGAAAATTTGCCCTGAAAGGAACATAAGCTAGACCCTGCTGTCTTTTACTGATAAGAGCTCAGGTCAGGCAATTGAAGCTTTATCTTGTCTGAATTGGTATTGTTTAAGGGGGCTATTTGTATCTGGTCAAACAAATAACTCTCCTCTGATCCGTGCCTGTGGCTTTTGGTGACGTGAGCACTGCTAATGGATGAAACCTGAATGAATTGATGGCTTTTATCTGAGTGAGAGTGAATGGTGAAGCATGTCTAAACAAAGTTTAGTGATGTTATTGTTTACTGTTCTCACGCAGTGACTTATGGGATGACCAGCAGCTCTGCTTACTACTACACAAAAGCTATGACCGATCTCTTCGTGAATAACCCGAACTACTTTAGCTTGTCCTCTGTTTACACCATGACTGATGTGTGGACAGTGAGTTTTGCTCATTTCGTCTTTTGTGATGTGAATAAAAGTCCGATTTTAAGTATATTTATTTAAATTGGTGTTATATACCTTTAAAAGGCATGTTTGTTAATTCCTTGATGTCTGGACTAATATGTTTAGTTTTTCATATTCATTACAACATCACAATCCATTTAATGCCCTTATTTTTGTCTTCAATCTTTGCAGTACATGGAAGGCAACTTACTGGAAAGTCTGTACTGGGATAAGTGGTACAATGATGTGCCTCTACCAAAAGAAAATCAGTCCCTGATTTACTATGAGAACATGCTGTTAGGTGTCCCTCGTATTCGCCAGATTAAAATGAAGAACAACTCCTGCAAGGTGCACAAAGACTTTCAGGAGGAAATCACTGAGTGTTTTGACGTGTACAGCGACAAAAAGGAGGACGACAGCTCGTTTGGGATGATCAATGGCACGGCGTGAGTGATGCCAATTCTCATGCCAATTCTTGTGAAACATCTAAAGCTAGTGATTCAGCTAGGTTCAATAGCAGGATAAGACTCAGTTTTACATTTGAATGATATGTGGAGGTACAATTTTCTTAGGATGCTTAACTAGTGTCTGTAATATTTAGAAATGTATGTAATATTTAGGTTTAAATGTTTGTATTTTTTTTACATTTATGTAATATTTTTAATATTGATAATCTATGGGTATTAATTTTTCTCTGATCATGGGTTGGAATGTGTTATTCATAAGTCTCATTATTCTTCAGATGGCAGTACCACACAGAAAAGGAGCTCAAAGGATCAAGTCACTGGGGAATTCTGACCACATACAGTGGAGCAGGATATTACCAAGACCTGGCAACCACCAAAACTGACAGTGCTGCCATCCTGGCATACTTGAAAGACAATAAATGGCTTGATCGTGGAACTCGGGTTCTATTCATTGACTTCTCTACATATAATGCCAACATCAACCTCTTCAGCGTGATAAGGTACCAAACCTCAACCAACAGCATAACAAGCATTAATTTACAATGCTTGAATTCATAATGACGTTCCTCTTGATGCCCAAAACTGCACATTTGATTACATATGTAAAACACATGTATATATGTTTCTTTATTTTTTCCTACTACCAGATTAGTGGTAGAGTTTCCTGCTACCGGTGGAGCAATTTCATCCTACCAGATTCGAACTGTCAAGCTGATCCGTTACGTGAACACCTGGGATTATTTTGTCATGGGTTGCGAGATGCTGTTCTGTGTGTTCATACTCTATTACATTGTGGAGGAGATTATGGAATTCCGAACCCATAAACTATCCCAGTTCAAAAGCATCTGGAACATTCTAGATTTACTAGTGATACTGGTAAGAGGAAAAAAACTCATGTTATTATCATTCTCTGCTGTGAATATAATTTTTAGCAAACATAGACTTTAATGAGTATATTTTAAAAGCATAATTCCTGATCAAAATGCTGCTGTTAATATTCATCTTATAAACTGAAAATAAATTGAAACACTGTTTCTAGACTCAAGCATAGACTCAAATTACTCTGTGTTTTTTTAACAGCTTTCTCTAGTTGCAATAGTTTTCAGTGTCTTCCGGACTATAAAGGTGGACAATTTGCTTACAAAGCTTCTGGAACAACCAAACATCTATGCTGATTTTGAATTTCTTGCATTTTGGCAAACCCAGTACAACAACATGAATGCCGTGAATCTGTTTTTTGCTTGGGTTAAGGTATATCTATTATTTAAAATAAGTTACTAAAAGAAGGAGTTTCAAATCTTGAATTGAAAGTTGGTATTAAAATGTCTTTAATCTTTGCAGATATTCAAATACATCAGTTTCAATAAGACAATGACTCAGCTAACATCCACCCTGGCACGGTGTGCTTTAGACATCTTTGGATTTGCCATCATGTTCTTCATTGTGTTCTTTGCCTATGCTCAGCTGGGTTACCTGCTCTTTGGAATGGAAGTAGAATCATTCAGTACATTTAACAAGTGCATGTAAGAATGTTTTTGTTTTTAATGACATCCACAATAGCATTATTTCTTGTGTGTGCATCTTACTGTAGTCAGAAATACTGATAACAGTCAATAGAACAATAGATAAATACAGAGCTAAATAAAGAGCTATCAAGACTTTACTGGAATAAGTTAGCGTTAATATCATTTTATTTCCTCGCTTTGCAGTTTCACCCAGTTGCGAATCATCCTGGGAGATTTTGATTATGATGCCATTGACAGGGCAAACAGAGTACTCGGACCAATATACTTTTTCTCCTATGTGTTCTTTGTCTTCTTTGTGTTACTGGTAAGTTCTTTAAACAATTTGTAATGATTTACAATTTGTAATGGTTGTTAAATCACAAGTGGCCTTCAATCAATTAACCTGGAAACTGGGTTTAACAGAACATGTTTCTGGCCATCATTAATGACACATACTCTGAGGTGAAGTCAGAGCTCGCTTCTAAAAAAGATGAATTCCAGATCACTGACCTCATCAAACAGGTATGTGATGAAATGTCAACTAGAGCTGCATGTGCGAATACACTGAGCTTGTGTGTGGTCAATTGTGTACACAATAAAACAACTGGGTATTTTTATTATTTAAATGCACAAAGGAAAAAGTGAAACCAGTTTTATGTATGCTTTAATTTTAGAGTTATGAAAAGACGGTCATGAAGCTAAAACTTAAAAAGGAAAAGATCTCCGATGTTCAGAAAGCGCTGGATTCAGGCTCCAGTGAGCTGACGTTTAAAGATTTCAGAGATGCTTTGAAGGAGTACGTGAAAATATTTTAAAAATATATGGGAAAAAGTGCAATACCAAAACATTACTTAAAAGGTGATGCTCATGTATTCTATGTATTTGTATATCCCACTTAATCAGAATGGGCCATAGTGATCAAGAGATCTCAGCTGCTTTCTCCAGATTTGACCACGATGGCAACCAGATGCTGGATGTGAAAGAGCAGGAGAGAATGAAACGAGAGTTGGAGGAAAAAAGAGTGTGTTTTTTTCCATTAGCTTTTCAAGTTTACATCAAACAGATTTTCATTGTGAGAGCTTTCATTTGTATGTTTTAGTTGAAATCTTGTTTCAATCTGTTAGGATGAACTGAATGCAGAGCTTAGCAATCTTGGAAATGGCATTTCAGCAGAGGACTGTGGAGAGACAGCTAAAGAGTTTCAAAGGTTTGTGTACCAACAATCCAACAATTTGTCCATTGCAAAACAATCCAAAACCCAAACACACAAAAATGTCTTTTTAGTACTTCATTTGCATTGTTTAAATACCAGTGAAAGTGCCAGTGTACACTAAAACTATGCACCTAACCTATGATTGTTTTTGTTTTTCTATACCAGATTGGCTAAAAAGGTTACTCATCTTGAAAATACTTTGACTGTTATAATGTCTAAAGTTGATGATATCATGGAGAAAATGGAAAACAGAGATGCAATGGATAGACAGATGACTACAGATGACGTGAGTGTTTATTTCTAAAAGGCTTAAATTACAATAGTATATGTATTGAATTACAGTCTATGTGTAGCTGCATAAGCCCAAAAAACATCATATTCAGTTTTCTGTAATCTTTTAAATATGTGATTCATACTCATTCCTGTTTTATTACAGGAATCAAGACCAGCTTCAGGAGGGAATATTCAGGTAAGCCTGGCAAGAACTCAGGTACAGGTACCATCATCCTGGTCATCAGCCTTTCCAATGGGCAACTTGAGGAATCGTTTATATCCAGATGCAGGATGGCCAGACGTCTCTGACAACAGCAGTTCCGCACACCACTGATTCATCAGAACCTGAGTTTTAATACAGGCTAACATGGAAGGCTTAAACTAAGCCTGATCTGTGGATGTGAAGACTCAGAATCGGAGGTATTTTAGAATAGGTGTAGTACCTTATGTTACCAGTGGACACAGAAATGTACTTGTATCTGTTCTGTACAGTTAATTTTGCACATATTTAAAGCTTTGGAGGGAAAAAAAGATATCAGTCTGATCCAACACAGTATGGCTTGTTGTTAAGACTGAGATTTTATGACTAGTTCTTGTGAAAATGTGCTTCTGTTGTAATATGACATGAGTAAAAATCATACTGTATCTCTGATGATATTTAACCACAAACAATAAATGGAGTCTAGTATTTTTTCATCATTTAGTATGACGTTTACGGAGGATAGCACTATTGTTGTATTTGTCATATTGCTATGAAAACCGTCATTCAAGTGAAATGGATATAAAGTCTTTACAAAGACATTGAAATTATATATGTTTTTAGGAACAATGTGTTTTCTTGCTTATAGACTTCGTGACTGTCGTATTATAAAGTGTGAAACATGCCAGCATATATCTAAACTCCCAATGTATGCATTTATGAATCCTAGGATAACATGGGTGGGTTACCCTATAGATAACGATCTACCCCTGGGAATAACATGGGTAGATTACCATCTGTACTTTAAATTGTAATATCTTTTTCCCGTTTAACAACAATAATAGCCAATTAAATTTTCGAAATTGCAAAATGCAAATGGTTTCCTCTTTTACTAAATGGACATAATATGCTTTAGTTTGAAAAAAAAATATCCATCAAAATATGTATCGTCCAATGGTTCATTTATTGAGCCTCATTTAGACTAAAAAGAAAAGTTTTTAAATACTAAGTTGTATTCAAACATTTCTGCCTTTTACATTCAACACTTTGAGCAACCCCGATATTATGGTTTGAAACATGCAATTTCAAACGGCCCCCAGAAAAAGAAAAAAAAACGTTCCCTCTGGCTACTCAAAAATGGCACGCGTATCTTAAAACAGCAAACGGACAAAAATTTACAGTAGGCTCTAAAAATCAATGATACAGCTTTCTACTAGGGTCTCGGAAGTGTTGAACTGAAATTTGTGTGTGACTGACTACATATTAAGGCCTGCTTGTAAGTTTCACTGAATCTGTTGTCAGTCACATAATAAACATGTCTAACATATGCTGCATTAATTCAGCAAATGCGTGCTTTGAAACCCTTACTCTAGTCCAAGTTATCAAAAGATATTTACAGGTTTGACCATCATGACCCTTTTTCCATAGTGAATGGGAGATATTTCACTGTCTGTAAATTGGAGTAAAAAGATACATTATACACACAGTATCAAAGAGCTCTAGAATTTTGAGGAGAATGGAGAGCTAATGTGGATTAAATATACACCACTGCACATAGAAATTCATTTACAAGTCAACATTTACAAGACACGGGTCCAACGAACCCCCCAAAAGTGTCTTTACTTACATTTTTTTTGTTGTGTTCTTGTACAAAATTCAAAGTCCATACTGTAATGAACAAGCAAATGCATGAACAGCTAAGTAAGGGAACTAAATGAAACTACAAAAAACAAACAAATGATTTAGATCATTTACACCATGAGCTTTCTGCAATGGGCCTGCGAAGTTCCTGAATATGGGATTAAGTGGAAACTCTGTAGTTTTCTTTCAGATATGAAGTTAAAAAAGGGGCAGGGATACATACGCAATAGATACATATTTTCCAATTCCATTAAAACAGGAATAAATCTCCAGTAATAATCCACTGAAGGCGGTCATCCCAATTGCCTCTTTAATCTAAATGTGTCGTGTGTAATGTACATTAAAGTCAATCCTGCTTTAGATCCAATGCCTGGAGGGAAAAAGATGATGTGCTCCTGAAAGTCTTTAGAACCCGCTGTCACAGGGAGGGTCGATAAAAGAAGTGAGAGGGCTGTGTTATGCAGAATGGAGGGCAGATCACTGTGTCTGGTAACCAGCCATGCCAAAGTTAGCTTGATTCATCACTGGGCCAGGTTGAGCCTGAGTGGGTTGTGTCCCAAAACCTCCCATCCAAGCAGGTGACTGTGACTGTCTAGGGTGAATAAAAGAGGTGGCAAACACAGAAAGCCACAAAACAAAGAAATCAGATTCTATCAAATCCCTTTATACTTCATTAGAAAGACTGAACATCATACATCAAAAATGCAAACATTCAGACCAAACGATAAGAGCCCTGCCCACTGGTCCATACAACAGTATTCATTTCTCCATAAATGATTTAGAACAGCAAATATATAAACATGAAACTATGTAACTGACAATACAATTAAAACTTACTCTACACTAAATCCTTGTTGATTCCATGTTTGTCCATACATGCCATAGGATGGTACTTGCCAGCCGTTCGTCACATACTGGCCATATTGTTGAGGATTGCCATACACTTGATTCCATTGACCCCACTGACCATAGTCCATCTGTAAATACAGCACTATAAGTTTAATTTATGTCTACTGTGAGGACTACATCATTTACTGAATACGAAGAACGCATGTTAGCGTGGCCTTACAGCTGCTCCATTCAGTTTGGATTTAAATGGATGACATGTCAGAGAAACTCAACCCTACGGGATGAATGTAATGCAACGTTAAAAGAAGACCTGGGGAACAGCAAATTCCTAACACATAACACATTACCGGTTGGACATTTTTGGCCATGTCAGGTGACTCTTTGCCCCAGTAGCACTTCACAACATGACCCTCAATGGTGGTCCCGTTTACAGACACAATGGCATGTGCAGCACTTTCATGAGACGAGAACCTGAGAAAGAACAATAACACACAAACACACAATGAACACAGCAATCCCGTATTTACACTGTGTCTGCAAGTAAACCTCAATATCTTCTTGCTATACAGATTAAGTAAATATCTAAAAGTCTTGAGATCTGTAAACAGATGGGTATGGTCAACTGTTCTTTTAGTTTATGTTGCCCCCTGTTGGGAAATCAATGAAACAACCTATTTCATGCTTGTCTTGGTACAATTTTGAGGCTTTTGAGGTTAGTGGCATCCACTAAGAATTATTCCTGCCAAAAATATAAAGAGGTCCACTAAGAACATTCCACATACATGTTGGAATTGCAAGTTGTTTTTATAATATATTGCTAACTGATCTATGGGAAATGTAGACTGACAACACATATTGCTATTATTAAATTATTAAACACATATTGCACATATTATTAAAACACAAGAGTAGATGCATGTGACTGATACCTGATAAATGAATACCCCTTCTCTGGAAATACTCTAACCTCCATTATCTGTCCAAAAGGAGAAAACGTCTGTCGCATAAGGTGTTCTGTTCGGAAAAACAGTGTTAGTCACTCCATATAATGAAAAACTCTGAAGGAGTGTATAGTCAACCAGTGAGGAGGAGGAGAAGAGAAGCAAAGAAGAGCCAAGACTTACCCGAGAGACCTGACTGAATGCCCCCACAGTACACAGTGCAGTTCTGAGGACTCGACTGGTTTAGCACCTCATCAAATCTTAGCTGCTTGGAGCTGTCTGAAATTTCAGCCAATAACATTCATGTTAATTCCAAGTCATCCGCCAATAAAAACAGTTCATTCTTGAAATCAGACAATGATTTCTGAGACGCAAATGAACTCAAGACAAAGTGGTTATCTTTAAAAAACAGTTTAAGCTTGTATTTAGCACGTTTTACTTCTAATGAGACAAGTGGAGTTTATTGTCATGTCAACCATATACAAGTACATAGTACATGAGACAAACACTGAACATCAGACATACAAGGGCTACATAATTTAAACAATATATACATAAAGTGCAAACATGATTTCAATGTGAAAATTAGGCATAAACAGAATCTAAACAGCAAGATGAAAAACATGCTTACTTTCTTGCACACTCTTGGGGACAGGCGGCTTCCGTGTTGCCCAGTTAGTCCGGATTTGTCGTCCACCTAGCCACTGACCCCCCATGTGCAATATGGCATTCTCAGCATCCTACAAAAAGAGAAAACAGCATTTTCCCCCACTGGATTTGGTATTTACAACAAATAAACTAATAAAATATCCCAAAAAGACTAATGGCCTTTCATTAGTTCATCTGCATAATTAGTAAATGTAAATTTTCTAGCGTGTATTTAGAATTGCATATAAACTGTAACTAACAAAAACCTCTTAACACCTAAAAAGATAACTCTAAGGGTCTGACTCATTTCAGCAGGTAATACTAAAGCTATAATAATAATAAGAATAATTGTAGTAAACAGAAATAGAATAACCTTCACTCTGTGTTCCTGCACTGGAGCCTTACCAGTTTGTTATAGAAGGACACAAATCCATACCCCTTTGATTTCCCTGTTGTCATATCCTTCACCACTCGTGCGTCCCTGAAAGAAAAATGTAACAGAAATTCAGTTCATTGATGGCTTGCTAGAGGATCCAATAAAAAAAGGAACCACACACACTGTACTGTACTGTGAGACACTGTTACGATATCCTAAATCATTCTAACTAATCATTACACTAACAACAACTGCATTTTTCTTCATTACTGTAACTAAAAAAAAAGATAAAAACAAAACAAAAAAAGTCATGCAACCTACACTAACTAATGCATGTTTAAAAGCTCACACTTGCAGAGATTTCAACTTTTTAAATTCATCTCCTGTGAAACAACATAAGACCAGTTGTAATTCTAACTGCTAGTTCTTAATCTCATGTCAATAAGTCCATTTTATTACCATGCATTCTTAAATTGAGCTGCTGTCTTTAACTCTATTCATAAGTGAACATAGAAATATCAAAAGAGAGAAAGGAATTAAACGGCATACATGGCCTGTTAACAGATTTCTTTATTTTTCCTGGTCAATTCTTTACCACCAATATGGAGTTTGGGAAGCTGCAAATTTCGAGAAATTGACATTTTCAGAATTTTAGGAGAATCAAACTATCAACACAACTAGGAAAACCATCATGAAACAATTTTTTACCAAGTAAAAATTTATATTATCTGAGGTTTGTTAAAAGTCTACGCTACGTTAGCGTTAATAGGAAAATACTGCATTACACAAATATGAAAAGCAAAGAGTAAATAGAAAGAAAATCTACATCTGAGTTCCCAGAGTGCACAGTTCCTTGCTGTTAGCCTTCAAGCTCCTGTCCAATCCTATGAGCA
>JAZGTJ010002123.1:0-20053 GCA_036877575.1 Botia almorhae
AAACTATGATAACCCCATCACCAACCTGGTTTATTAGTAAATGGTTCAACTGGTGGGCGTCATGTTTTCTTAGTCTCTATGTGCCTATAAAAAACACAAACTAGACCATTTAATGCATAATGGATTAACATTATAGAGAGAGTGATCAAAAGAAAAAGACAGAATGAGAGAGAGAAATTAAGTGTATTGTGTGTCAAAAGTGACATGGTGCAGATAAATGTGTACAAGCACTCATATGCAAGCAAACCGAGACATACACACAAGACTTACACATACCTACACACACACACACACACAGAAATACAAAACACAACACTTTTGTTAATTGTGCATATACAGTACCAAATATCCATCACGCACATATATATATACAAATTCAAATCACACATCTGCCTCAGCAGATCGTTTGATTTAAGTGCTTCTGAAAAGCAGAGTTATTCTCTATTAGGACCTCTTGACTCTTTCTAATACATGCTGCAATCAGACTATCCAGAAAACACAAAATGCAGGGTCATTTTCAAACATGATAATGCTGAAGAAAGTGCAAAAGAGAGAGAGAAAGAGAGAGAGATACGAACACTCAAGCACATGACAAAAAAAAATCTCCACTCACATCAACCGAGGAATCGGACACACATTTTCAACAAAAATCCATTTTGCCCCACAGAAGCCCAGAGTATTCATCTCCTATCACAGCAAATACAACCAGTCATAGTCTGCTCTGGCCAAGCCATGCTGCAAGCACAGACAATTACTACACTTAATCCAATCAAATGAGATGCTTTTGGGATTAGCAGCATCCGCACATTTAATCTCATTTGGGCAAAGAATGTATGAGCAGCTCAGGCCATGGCTTTAGGTTAGCAGCTGATGCTAATACTGCTGATAGAAGGCAAGATAGTTGTGACTCACTGTTCATCCTCAAAGTCTAAGCTAATGGCTAATGCTAAACTGGAGGAATGCTGCCAGCTAATGCCCAGATTAACGAGGGAAATGCCAAGTAAACACTAAGCGCAAATAAAATCCTGCACTGTTTGAGGGCCTTTTTTAAAAAGAACGTGACTCATAGATTTATTTTGCTAAATTTGGGCTTTCTGTGATAACAGAATTAGGCTAGTGACTGGTGCTGGAAAAACAGCCTACTTTGAATGGCATGATTTTAATGATTTTAAACTGGTCCAAACAGGCTTATCAGATGGGCAACCAGTTGGTGAGGCTAAGGCTAACCTGGTGAGAGTTGGTTAACCAGGTTAAATTACAGCTTCAACTAATGACCAGTGTGATCATCTTAGGCTTGGGTCTCAGGCTAGATTTGGTTTCCAGCAGGGGTAATTTGGGCATAACCCTGCAAATTGTGCTAACCTTGAACAGATGCTGGGTTTCATAACCCAGAATTAAAAGCAGTGCCAACCCCTTTTCAAAAGAACAAGTGTGAACCTTGCTTTACTTTAAAGTGTGGTTTATAAATAAGTTATTCTAGAGTTAAGCGCAGTGTGAAAAACCATTTAAGTGTATGAAAAGTACGTCAAAATAAAGTACAACACAAGCAGAAATTTGCATAGAAATGAGCAAAAGCTGAAGAGCAGGCCAGAGCTAAAATCTGTTTAAAGTGAGGGATATTTATGGGATAAGGAAAAGAGAAGGATGCATGAAGGAGCATCTCAGAGAAAGAGGCAGATGACAGATTGGACTGCAAAGCTTTGTCGGTTTTCACTGACAAGAGAGGCATGTCAAAAGTGACCTCAATAACCAGTCTGCCAAACACACACAAACTTTCACACTGCACACACATATGCTACACACACTTTGCATGACATTATTCACAGTGTGGCAAATTATCCAGTACAGGCACAAAGAAATGCAAAACCGTACATTTACATATGAAGTTATATTATAAGACTGAGCAGATAAAATGTAAACACATGCAAACACATCTGAGATTCAACCGCCCTATTGGGCCTTTGAAACATTCCAATTCACATACAGTAAACTTTATTATCTGATTTTTTAGGTGCTCCGGTAACTTCTGGGGCCATGACTTTAACTACTGATTTGAATAATGACAAGACTGTTTTTATCATTATCTGATATCATAACGCCTAAACCTGTGTTAAGTTCTTTGATGTTAAAATACTTGTCTTCTCTTACAGCGAACACAGACAACCACCATTTGTGAGCCATTTGTAATTGTAAACAATGTGCCTCTGTGGTGTTATTAAAATGTTGCTCAGTTTAATTGATCATTCTAACCAGCACAAAAAACCAACATTGATTCAACCAATGGCATCAGGTTGAGGCGGGACTATCTGTTGGTCCAACCAATGGTGAACCTCACTGTGTTAACCTGAAAACAATTGTTGTTTGTGTGATTCCATTTGGGAATGCAGTGGTGCTTTAACTTTGTAGGGATAAGATTGGGATAAGGAGAAGGAAATTGCTTACCTGTCATTGTCCACAGGCCTGAAGCCTGGAAGAATGTGTCGGAAACTGCTGTTCCTGTCCAGTTTAGGTTGACTCTTAGTCCGTTTTATTGAGCCTTTTAACCTGCGACTCAAAAACCCCTAATGAAAAAATGACAAAGAGAGAGAGGGAGGGAGAGAGGATGTTAAAATAATCAAATGCCATAAAAATGCTTGTCTCTTGTCTCTTACTCCTTTCATATTGATCTTTCACCAGCGTTTCACACACTCATTCACTTGATAATTCTGTCACTTTATAAACCCTCTTTCTGTGAAAGCACCTGTCACATTTTGCGGCTCAAGACTCCGCTTCCTTTAGGCGGCAGTTACCATGGAGACAGCAGGTTGGCATCAAGAGCATGGGGAAAGGGAGGCACAAAGTGAGAAAAAGAAAGAGAGAGGAGACAGAGAGACAGGAAGAGAGAGGGTCAAGAATGAAAGTCAAGGAGATGGTAAGTGTGGTTTGCATCTCACCATGAAGCTGTAGAGTACAGAGAGAAAATTAGAGCTAGACTCAAAGGGTGGCATGATGCTGGGCGGTCCTGGAGTGTGTTGCTATGCTGTTGCTAAGGTGTTAGGAGTGATTGAAAGCATGTTAAAGCAAATTGTTGTGGTAATCTGGGTGGCTTTTGGGATATTGCAAGGTGGTAGATCAGATGTTATGGGTGGTTGCTGGGTGGTTGCTGGCTGGTTGCTAGGTGGTCATCACTCACGTCAGTAAATCAGAACAGCCCGTCCCCGAATCTCACTGATATTATTGTAACTGGATGTGTCTTAAAAAAAATTTACTCACTGTCCAGCAGGCAAACAATGTAAGTTTAATCACTTTGGAAAAAGTAGAACACATTCTTGCAAATAACCTGCACAATTTGATGTATTATTTATGTCTATAGCACAAATTGTACAGGATGAGCAACGCATTGTAGCAGTTAGGGTTAAGAGTTCTGAAGAATACACTAACCACTAACAAGATAAAAAGAATACAAAAGTAAGGTAGAAAGAGCGAGAAGAGAAAGAAGGAGGAAAGAGTTTAGACAGCAAAAGAGAAGCCAGATATCCGATATCAGACAGTAGCACGTCTCTGACGTCAGCAAGTTTGTGACAAGAAAGTGTTAGTAAACAAAACAGAAAGTAGACCGTCCCCCCTACCAATTAACACATCTGCATATTCTACATAATTAAAGTTCCTTGCTGATTACTATTCACAATATATGCAAATTATCACACACAGACGTCTCTTAATCACAGAGCAATCAGTCAGAGCATTTCAGCGTACCGTTCGCTAGCACTGAATGTAAAGGAAATTAAATCAAATCAGAGGAGGACTGAAGTAGACAACGATAAGTCATCTAAATAGTGAACAAGCCCCTCTTATCTGAACATTACACAAACAAATGTAGAAAAATCTCAAAATGTTGCTATGCACACGTTAGCCTTACAAGGAAATAAAAGGTAAATTGTTCAGTCATGATGAGCAATGTCAAGCTGGGTTAATGAGCAACTATCAAACCTGGTTTTTGAGTCAGGTCATGGATACTGACTTGACTTTCGACCTGCTTTTAAAACTGAGTGGTTAGATACACAGATACAGATATTCACACCGTGACACTGAAGCTACAGAGTAACAACTCTGCAAATGACAAAAAACATGCAGGAGAACTGCCAACTGTTCTTGTGCTTTTCCCACAATCTCTGAGACACAAACACACACCGATTAAATTCCAGAGTGGTATTTAAAACACACAGAAAACATGCAAATGCTATTATAGAGACAAAAGGAAGCATTCTAAAAATGAACCTATATGGTCATTTTCCATTTTTTTAAAAGTACTTAAAAGTAATGCTTCCGTAATATGTTACATTGAAATGGTGTAATAAACTGTTTTTAATCATAAAGATGAAAATACATAATAAATATAGTATTATATTGCTAAAACTATGACCATCTACACAAAGATTAAAATAAACATAAACACTTTATTTTAACTATGACTATTATTTTGTCTTTAATAAAGTTTTTCCGAAGGTGGTTACCAAGGAGACAAAAGTGTCAGTGCAGAAATAAAAGGTAACGCAAATTTCAAGGTAAACATCACTGACATTGTTAGTGGAAAAAATACAATAAATTAGCAGGAATGTTTTAAGGGGGGGGGTAATTTCTTAAAGTCTATAGCAGAAAAATACTGCCCATAGTGTCCTATAATGTAGTTCTATTATGTATTACTATTAATGATTAAATAGTTACTATTAACTATTATTAATTTTTTCACAGACAAAAATCAAGGTCAATCAATACATGTGTGTATGACTAATGGTCAAACCCAAGAATGTTGGTAATACTCATGCAGAGTGAACAAGAGCTCAGTGAAGAAAAGGACATAAGAAAATAAGAATAAGAAGAAAATAACATAATGAATGGAGAACATAAAGAGGGAGATACAATCTTTTGATTTTAGGTACAGTACTATATTTTGCCAGTGGGGGGTGCAGAGGGTTTATAAGTACTTTACTAACTACTGTACACATTGACCTAATAATGTAACTATGCTTTATCTTTCATTGATTTACTAAGCACATTAAGAGCTCATTCTTTGCCTCAAACTTGTTCAAACATATACACTACTGAATTCCATCGTGTCCTGACGGTGCACATACAAATTTAAGACTGCAGTAGATATTGACAAACCAAAGGGCTTTACTTCAGTTCTTATTCGCTAGACGACTAATTACGCCTGATTCTGCAGATTTCAGAAACTCGAGGGTCAAGCTGCACTTGAGTGACCAAAGAGATCTAATTTAAATGTAATTACATTTGCATTCAGTCAAATGATAAGCAGCAACCACATACAAAAGCTCACACAGACTCCATCAATTACATTCGGTTGCTTATGTAAAAGTGAATTTCATACAGGGGGGTTAAAACAACCACCTGCTGTTGATCGCTAATGATTCACTTCCTGTAAATGGCATATAATGTGAGAGTCAGTTCAAAGCGATTGCTAACAGATTGCCTTTGAATCACAACATGTTTTTTCATTTCTTGCTAATAGAGCTCCCTCACATAAACATAATTACAACTTCATACCAATTACAGTGGGGATTCACATGTAGTTAATTCATCCCTGATGCCCATCAATAAAATTCCCCTGTCTGTTAATTTGTCGCAATCGTTTTATATTATCCTGGTACAGTTTTATAAACTCTAACCTCTTTTTTAAGAGCACTTTAAAGCTTATAAATGTAGCCTTGATCTAATCCTTAGTTCAATACTTTAAAGATTAGGCTTGGTCTTGGTCTCAGCCTGTGGTTTTGGGCTGAATAACCACCTTGAATTTTAACGGTATGTTTGAATATTATGCTGAACTTGACTTGGGCTGAACGTGACTTTAGATTTACACATTTTAATTAAAACACTACAGTCTATAAGTTTATAGCCTGCAGTAGGAAATTAGCATTTAAGGAAACATTTACAATCAGGAGGTTATTGGTACTGCTGCGTTTTTAATATATAAGATCTTAAGAAGTAGCATATAAAGATAAGATACAACACATGTCCGAGTCCAAGTATGCAGAACACATCTGGAATACAGACTATGTTAAATCAGATGCACACATATGACAAACACACGAGAAACTTACTGTGACCCTGAAGGGTGTGGCAGCAGCTGTAGCAGTAGTAGATGGCTCCATTGTGGGTGGGGCTTTTTCAGGGGCGGAGCCTGGCATACTACGTCTCCGCCCTGTTCTCTCAGGAGGAGAGTCTATGAAACAGAGAGACAGAAATATTTTTATTTATAGGTGAAATACTAAACAACACTAGCCCTTGTGACATCATCTAACCATGTTTAAATGTATAGACATTTACAAACTTGTCAGCACAGTAATATATACAGTATGTCCCAAACTTTTTTGTTTTATGTACCAAAACAACCCCATCAGAAAGGTTCAGGATCTCCATCATCAAGAAATGTGTTCATTTGAAATGTTTTTATACTAGATATCATTTAGCATTATCATTAGAATATTATTAAAGTGGCTATTATTGCAATTATTTATATCTTTATATTGCACTTTATATTACACTGTACTGCTATCAAAAAAGTACCATCCCCTAGATCATCCTCTATGGAAAAACATTTATCTTCGTGTTTGAACATCGGAACAAGTAACTGAAGAATAAGAAATTGGAAGAATCAATAACTAACTGGAAGAAAGCATTGATAACGTTCAGTCAAAAATCAGCCATATCTTCATCACCAACACATATCCCAGCATGCTGTCCAAGTGTGTAGAGCGTGTTTGGCGTGTATGTGATACGTGAGACTGGCACCGCATGTAATCACAGAAACAATCATCATGCCAACACCTTCCTTTTAGTGAATGATCCTCCACTGTCAGTCTGAAGCTGTTTCTCAAAGACATCCTGATAGCCCATTCATAAAACCATTAACCTTCTATTCCCCTGTTCCATCAGTATGCAGAGCTTCTACATCCCTTAACTGTTCCTCACTGGCCTTCAGGGGGAAAGCTGGTGTTCAGATGCTGGGGAAAATGAAACCAGACTGACTGTTTTATTCCATGCAGTGTCTCAGGATTAGAACACAGATCTGGAAACAGATTGTGTTCACTCTGATCTCACCATCACACGCGGATCTCCAAACAAAACACTGTCAGAACAAAGTGTTTAGTCAGAACTTATTTTCCCACACACACGCATGCAGAGGAGGAATAAAGGAGAACAGGAATATTCATGTTTTTCAAGTGCTGTTTTACCCAAATTCCAACATTTCTACCATCTGTTTTTTTGCTTGGACTTCCAGATTAATTTCAAATGTTGATGATTAAGTTGTAAATTGAATAAATGTGTGTAAATTTTAGGGTAATTGTGGGCAGCTCTGGGGATCTTTTCTTACCATTATTTTACCATTTTTAACCACCTTTTAGTATTATTGAACTTCACTTACAAAGTTGTATCAACAAGTATCAACAAATAAAAAGGCAGAAAGCACAAAGATTCCATGTAAATATTTATGAGCTAATAAAACCAGCATGTACTATACAATTAAACGATAACAATTAAAACAAATGTTTATCATGTCACGCTGCAGGATATCAATTGCATTTATTTGTTTTGCAGCTACTGCACAATAATTTCCCTTGAGGGACATTTAAAATATATGTGTGTGTTTCTCTATATAAACTACCCACGTCCAGATCAAGATCTCCCAGATCATGACTGAATTCAAAATTGCATTCTTAAGAAGCAGATACAATGAAAGAATACTGATAAAAATCCTTTAACAGATTATCAAACTTCAATCACAGTCAGCCAGTTTCCCTCAAGGCCAATAAAGTTGTGCAAAGAGTTTTTAACAGTGAGGAGATGGGCAGCTTGATCTGAGAGTGAATGTTACTCATTCTCTCTCTCTGAGTGAGTGTCTGCATGTTAAAGACGGGACCAAAAAGGCACACACACAGCCCAGATTAATGAGTGAGAGAGTGTGTGTGCTTGATATTGACATCAGAATACAGTGTCCTTGTGGCTATTATGTGTGTGGCTCTAGAAGAATGAGAATCAATGTGTTTTCATTTAGACCTCGCCCCAGGAGAACCACCACTGACAAGAAAAAATAGGCATGCACACACAAACGCACACAGTTATTTGCGTATGGGTGAGGCTAATTAGAGAAAATAAATTTAACTTTGCACCCAAAGTCATACAGCTGCATGTCAGATCGTTTGATGTAGGAATATTTACAAAGCCTGAGTGTGTATGAACAGGGCTGCTTCAATTATGATTATCCTAAAGGATTATTCTGTGCATGCTATTGCATACTATTATTCTATTTCAAAAATGACTGAAGCAGTACTATGGTAAAGATATGGTATCAGAGAATAATATTGCATAAATTCGCACGTTAGCCCTTCTGTTTATTACCATTTTATACAGTATATACAATAAATGTCTTTCCAATACAAACAATAATTAACTTTATTTTTGCTTACACATTGATAAAGGGCCATTGCTGTAATGCAAATGTCTGCTGATGAATATCGTTTGTTGTCTAAACAAAACAAGAAACAGCGTCATAATGTAACCTCTGTAGAATACTCAAGAACCGTATGTACACAAAGAAGATGTGAACGCCCATCCACCACCTGCATATCTGTCTCACTCTCCTTGAGCTTTAACATGTGTTTCCATTAGACTCGGCTGTCCTCAGCTACACTATGATTGACAAATACCTTCCCAGCGGCCATAAAAGACAATCGCCCAGCTCTGCCGTTCCCATAGCAACCACATCAAAAACCTTCAGAGAATTTAGCGAGTCTTAGAATACTCTCTTACAGAAACAAGGCCAACAGTCAGCACACATAGACAGGGTCAGAAAGCACACTTCCTGAGCTGTGGGCTGGGACATCGTGCTTCCAGGTTTTCCTGTAGAGGACATTCCTGAGTGGGAATAAGGTTACAGAACATGGCAACACATGGCAACTCAACAAAGCCAACTGAATGTTCACAAACACGGAATGTTCCTTGGCTAAAAGTTAAACACCTTGTTAAACCTAATATTCTGCAAGTCAAATAATAAAAGGGTTGCTCAGATTAAGCAAGTAGTTATTGGCTGGTTGTCATGTGATCTCAAAATGACAGCCACCATGTGGGGGACCAGCCTCATGCAGAATGAAACTGTTTTCTAGACCAGTGATGTGACAATAGTCTTTGTCTCATGTAAATGTATATCATTTGTCAAAAGTACTGTTCAGCTTTGTTGACTGTGGAAAAACTTTAAAGAAACATGTAGCTCACTATCAGGAGTCATTATCACCAAAGGAACTGTTTACATATGCAAAGTAGGTGTGCGTGTGTTCTCTGTTCAGTGGTTCCCTTTTCCAAACAAACATTCTCTGCACCTGCTCCTAAAGCTCACAGTACTTGAATGACATCACAGTCACGCAAAACCCCACAAACACAAATACACACACAGGTACAAATAAATACCCACGCAACTGCACAAATGCACACATTGGTACACACAAATACACACACAGGTACAAACAAATTTACACATACAGGTATGCATAAATACACACACACAGATACAAATACAGTACAAAAGAGAAAGAGGTCCAGCTGTCAACTTACTGAAAAGGTAAAACATTTCAACAAGACAATAAGACAAAACCGAAATAAACACACATACACGCTGCCAGAGGCCTGTTTACCATTTTCTGCCTCACATACTCCTCGCCTTTATTTTATCTGGCTTGTTGTATTATATTGTGCTTGTTGAGCATTACAGTCAGTATAAAATGAAAAGAATAAAAGAGCAAATAAGTAAAACTTAGAATGGGGCTTGATTTTATTTATCAGCAGCTGATTGGACTGTAAAAAGTGATACACCTAATTCTGATAAGTTATTTAGTTACACTTACCTTCATACTTTGTGAGGTAAACAGCTGAAAATGCATCCCTTCACCATTTCTGTATTTGTTTGGCTTTTATATGCAGGCAGTTGAAGGGGCAGGCTTAGTACTTATTTGACTACTGGCTTAACTGTCGCACGGCCTCGCATACCTTGCAAAGCAGGTTGTTTCAGTAGAAGAGCAAGATTAAAAAGACCAAAAAAGTTTATAAAAAAGCAGGGATGAAGAGAAATCTTTTCATACAAGAAAAGATCAGTAAAATGCATTACACAAATTTGATTTTATGTTTACTTCAAATGAGTCAACGTTGTACAAAATGTAAATAAAATGTAAACGAGTCAGGGACAAAGCAAAATGCCAAATTATGATTTATATCTGTTCTCTGCGAGGGTCTATTGATTGTCAGGTTGCTCATAACAGAGGTGGTATCAAACTCTCAAATCCTTCTTTGTCAAATAATGCAGCACATCAAAAGCTGCATGAAAGGGCTTTGATGAAGGTGGCACTCAATCTGTAGACCACACATGTTGTTAATGATAAGCCACATGTTTAATTATATCAACTAATATTAACTGATTTTCTAAATAGCTGTCCCTGTTTCAGGCCATTCAGTTCATACAGGATCTATACTATTTCTATACTATTTCTGCTTTTATACCTGCACCCCACAGTATATGGCAAGCTCTGTTCTTGATGAGGAAATTCCATACATTTGGAAAATTAACAAATTGAAAAAATGCATACCACAATTCATAAAAGCATTTTAAAAATACACACGGCAACACCAAACAACTGGTGCACAGCTGCAAAAGATCAAGACTTCTTAATTAGTCTTCAAAAAAAGCTCTAAAAAACAGTAAACTGATGGCCTAGCATGCTCAAGCACTCCAGCATCAAAAGAAAACATAGAGCACAGTGCCCTCCCACAGCTACTGGGACAATTAGCCCAGTACAGTAATTACAGTACATAGTGCATTGGAAAAACATCACAAAATCACAAAAGAAAATGCAATTCTATTTGGACTTTGGAGGAGAATAAAGCAAATAGCTACTGTAAGAGATCATAAGTTGAGGAGGACACCAGCTGGCCACTGAAAGAAACTATCAGAAACACAGATACCTGCTGACAAGAGTGTGTTCGCTCTTCATAAAGAGTATGAATAGCGAACAAAACTAAGTCACATTTTTAAAGAAGACAACTCTGAGTTTAGCAGCAGCTACATATGTAGCAGCCTGCCACCAAAGACAGACAGTCACTTGACCATAAGCCAAACTATGCATCTCTATGTGTGTGTGCATGTTAAATAATGTTTTAACCTTGTTTGAACTATTTTAAGACTTATATTTTAATTATTTTATTGAAATACCTGAATTACTTTGAATTGTTTTGTACACTTTGGTAATATTGTAAACATTAATAATCATGGCAATAAGATTTTATTGTCTCTGACCGAGAGAGATTGTGTGTGCGTATGCATGTGTGCCTACGTGTGAAGTGTGTGTAGGAAAGCAAGCAAAGGAAGTTCATGTTTTTGCGCATTGGGATTGCAGAAAACTCAGACATTCCAAAACATAAAAGAGACGCGCACACACACGCACGCACACACACACACACACACACACATATTCCTTAAATATCAAGTAACTTTCTCAAATCAAATCAAACACAATACAGACTAAATTTAATCTGTCTTTTCCTTGGTTTAACAGTTTTAAGATTCCATGTCTGTTTAATCACTGTTATGTCTTATCCTTTCACCTTTCCCGTTCTCTTCTTTTCCTGTCTTTCATGTCTGCGTCATTCTTTCCTATTCTGTCGCTCTTCCTTTCTCTCTTTATACATGTTCTGCCTTGAGTTTATAAGCTGAACTAGATCTTGTGTTATGGTTTGGTATTATACCCATTTCAACTGTACAAACACCCTCTTAACAACCAGTATATAAACACAAACACCCAAGTATTCATAATGTGCACATACTTTAGACCAATTACAAATATATTTTTTAATCAGATTATCCTTTGACAAAACCTTGGAACACTTTTAAATTGATATTTACCCCATTTTCCAGTAGCAGTTAAGATATGGCACTTCCCTACAACATTCAACTGCATTTCCTCAATTCTCTGCATTATGATTAACTTAACAATATTATGCCAATGTTGTGGTAAGGAAATAGAATATGATTCTTATTGGAGTATCCATCCACATCACAAAACATTCACAGTTCTGACCCTGTTAAAATGACCAGAATCACTGGCAATCAGGCTTCTTAACTATCCTTACCAACCAGCCTCCCTAAATCAACTGGCTAAACAGAAAGGCCATGCTAGTTGACCATCATTTGTTGTTGGCAAACTACATGGCCAAGCTGGTCCACCAGCTAGATCAGAACCACACCAGCATAAACTCAGATTGGGTCTTTTCAGCAGAAAAAAACAGCAGTCTATTGAGAAAACTGTAGTAAGACAGCAGGAAATGATATAGAAAAGAGATGGAAACAAAAAATTGTTGCAAGCTGGATTGGAACCTGCTTTGCCCACATGGGCACCTTAGATTAATATATCAAAGGATATTTTCTAACACAGCTCCAACAAAGTACCACTTATAAACTGATCTCAAAACCACTTCCTAGGCTAAAACTACACTCAGTAGAACATGGCAACCTCCACCACAGTTTTCTAAAATAGCTTTCCTATGAGATAATGTAGAGTAAACATGTGAAACCCACAGCTGTGAGCAACTGTCAGTCACAGCTATGCTCGCTTACTAATCATGACCCCATGTGTTGCCTAATCAGGGACATTAGAACCATAGCATGGCAAAACACATCAGCTGTAGGAAAGCTGGGATTGTACAGAACACAGAACAGCACAACCTCGAACAGTTGTGTCAGTGTGTGTGTTACAGGTTGTCCCTTTAGCAGATGGTACAGTGGTGATGTAATGCTGTTTATCAGATATGAACAGAGGGAGGAAGGAAGGGAGAGTTAGAGAGAGAGAGAATACACTCCACAAACCCTTAATGCAGCTGAGAGTGGTGGACAGATGACTCTGAATAAACAGGCTACAATTTGCTTGCCCGATCAAAATGCTTGTTCTCAAACACAAACTAAAATAGGGTTATTAAATGTGACGTCTGTGTGTGTTATGGGCTGTGTGAGTTTATCTAATGTGAGCTCACAATTATCTCATTACCTCATTGAGTACCCTTACAGTATTTGAATATGCAGATTCAAGGTGCCGCCATCATCTGTCATGTATGAGCTGATAAGCTATCAGCCAGCGGAACCCAAACAAGCACTGCAGATAACAAGGTTCATAATTCTGTTCTGCACTCAATTTGCATATCTAACCAATGATATTAATTCTCATTTTTCTTATAATGAGACTAAGCCAATGATCAAATTCTGTCACGGCACCCACCCATTTGAACTTTATTAATATACAATCATGCTTTTTAATATTACATTTTGAATACTTTAAGAACTCAAACATTCGGTTACAGTGTTCATTAAATACTTTGGGGTTTCTTAGGGGAGAAAGGAAGAATTCTTGCTATTTAATGTTAATTAAATGCTAATATGTTACGAACATGCATGGCTGTTCAGCACAAAGTTAAGAGATAATAACAGTAACCCAGGTGTATGAAGTCTCCTGAGAATGATGTGTAAACTGAATGTACATGGCACACTTGGACGTATTTAGAAATGTCCAACAGGAAATCAGTTTTGGATCACTAATGAACAGATGGATAAACAAAAAACAATCATCTCATGTCAGTACAATTTAATTTTTTTGTTTTTATGGGAGTCCCTTGACATGGATCTCAAGCTGGATCCTGTAGCCACTCCTTAACACAAACATTGGACTCAACAGGAATGATATGTTAGGAATAATTTGTGAGTTAGTGTGTATTATTATAAACAAGAGCAGTAAACCAAGACATAATCCTATAATATAGAGCTTGACAGTAGATACACACCCACACAAACAAAAACACGTAAAACCTTCTAATACAATCACTCCACCAGAAAACTTCCTGATTCTGTCTCCTGCTGTCAGAGCAAACATCTCTCTAAAAGTGAAATGCACAAACACTTGCAAAGACACAGAGACAAACGTACTCACACGTTCAGCTATAAACAAGTATTGTTTGTATCCCACTGAGGTACCGAACAGACAGCGCTCAAATTATACCGTTATCAACCGAGTAAAAACACTCTCAATATTCAGAATAAACACACTGGGTTTAACACATACATCGTGATGGGTGTCTAATCACTGCTTCTGTTTGCTTAAACCTCTGTCTTCAAAGTCTACCACAGCGGTGTCACCTTGAAGCTCCAAAGCCCCAAAACCAGCTGTGCCAATCCACAGGCCTATTACAAATCAACTCATCTCCTACATGAATCGATTCTCTCTATCACTGAATTTAGTTTGAATGAGGCAAGGATCCAGATCGACCCTCTAGGTAATAAGCACAGATAACAGCAACCTGGATGAGAGTTTGAAAGAGTCATTCACAGCCATCACATGAAATTACTCAGTGTGTGTTCGAGTGATAGAGTGAGAGTGTGTAAGGCCACACTGAGTTCAGCTACTTTGGATGATCCTGCTTGACTGGTTTGGAAAATTGGATGAGTAAGAGTGTCTGTGGCGTGTCGGTTTAATACTTGTGCCTGGTCAACTGTCGTATTGTTTAACTGTAAAGTTATAACTTTCACTCACACAAAGGCATAAACTCCGCCCACTCTGAGTGAGGGCTGGTTAACCAGGCTTTACGACTTTTACAGTCTAGTCTGGGTGACACAAATTTGACAGTGACTAACCTTTTTGTAGATAACATACTAGAAGAAGCAGCCAAAAATTCAAGATTGGAAAGGACAATATATGAAGAAAATGTGAAGAAAATAATATGAACAGAGAAATGTTCTGTTCTAGTATAGGACATATTATCACTTGTAACACTGCTCGTCCAATCATATTTAGAAGACTGTAACAAAGTGCTGCATAATGAATGATACCAAAAACAATCTCTCTCTAAAAATACACACACACACACACACACCAGAAAACTCAAATTAATAGCATTCTCATAGTTAAAGAGGAAGTGAAGAGGAAGTGTCTGTGTCCAGTTTTTTTGGATTCAGAGAGAAGAGCTGTTACATTAACACTTCTGAGTTTGGTCAACTCATGTTCCTCATGTTAAAAAACTTTTCAACAAAAATGAAGTACTTCAGATGTGCTGCAGTGATAACTGTGTTTATGGCTATAGAAGGCAGTTATACATAGATAGAAGGGCTATTATAATGTTTCACTATTGTGGTAGGTCAACATTAGTCTCACGGCAGTGTAACATACTGCACCCAGGTGTGACAAACATAACACTTATGACTATGTTAACAAAACACACTGTACTGTTTAACAACACAAATATGTTATAACGTAAATTTTGGGACAAATTTGATAAGTTGTTTACCCCTATGGCTTGTGGTTCTACTTCTGCTCCTGGAGCGACTGCGTTGTCTCTGTAGCCTTGTACGACCCAGCAGTCTGTAGTAGTATCCTGGTCTTCCAGAACCTTTCCTGGTAACACCTGACATAGCTATGAGCACGCTCCTGTCAGACAAACACGCCTCAAATCACTGCTGCACTTCTCCCAAATGACACACACACACACACACAAACTCCTGTGTGATTCTCTTACTACCACCAAAACTTTAAAGATCCCGTCTGTGTGTGAAACCAACAGTTGTGCAGTGACATCCAAAAAAATCAGAGGAAATCCATTCCAGCACTCAAGTCTTGAAGCTGGGAAAGTCCAGTTGTAGGAAAGAAAGTTTGCCGTCCCTATCTCTCTCTGTCTCTCTTTCTTTCCCCGTTGCTTGAGTTTTCACTGATAAAGGAAAGCTCAAAAAGCTCTCCAGTGCAACATGCTCTCTCTCTCTCTCTAACACATATACTGTAAGCAGTGGGAAGGTATGCCATTGAACATAGAGCGAGCCACAAGACAAAGTTTGTATGGCGGGTTTGTGTGAAAACCAGGACTGGGTCAAAGGAAGGTGGAGCGTGTGAGGAGTTAATTAAATCCAGTTAAACGGCCAAAATGTCATATTTCACCACTAAATGTAAAAATAGCAAAAATAACAGTAACATAATGTATTGCATACAGAAAACAAAACCTATCTTTAGCGTTTTTTCCTAAAAATTATTGTTGTAAACCTTTTTTTTGTAATTCCTATTACATTTACATGTACAATTACTATATTACAATAAAAATACTGTATTGCTTTTTTCATACCATAGCATAGATTAAAGATTATGTGTGTGATAAACTACCATGAATTATATATACTTTCAGTTTAAATAATATTTCTGTTTGGTTCACATTACAGCTCTGACTTTATGCATTACAAGCAGTACAAATATGAGAATCTGTCATAATGCAAAAATATAATGGTCCTGAGATTCACCCATATGTGCGTTTCACAGTCCTACTAGATATTTATAAATAAAAGGAGAAGTTTATCAAAATTCTGCTTCAGAACTATTTTCTTATCTTTAGTTCCCCTTGTGTTGGAGTAATTTTAGTTTTCTTCAACCTCAGATGTATTCATCCCACATCAGATCCTTTCCATAGAGTTAGCAATCTGAACCTTATTACATTCAGACTTTAAACGGTCCACCCTAAATGAACATATGGAGAACATTTGTTGGTATAAAAATAAAATATTCTGCACATAACTCAACTAGTTCAATCCTTTGACAGAGGAATGTTTAAAAAACAGTTCAGGTGTGAAGCAAAACCAAACATGTCTGTGAAATAAAAGGCTTGGTCAGAGGCCGGAGGGTTGAAACCTGTCCAGATGACATTCCAGAATTGTGCCAATATTTTGTCTTCTGGCATATCCTCACTGTCAGCCTGCTTGTAAGTTGGCAGACCTCTTCCAATGAGCTAAATTGACCCATTATTTGATTACACAGTTTGTTTCAAAGATACGTGCACAGAGAAACACACAAATAAATAAACTTAGCGTGAACATTTAATGCTCCGCTCCAGGTCTAGAAAAATTCTAGTCCAGGTTTTAAGAGTGCACCCTGTAAGAGGCCCAGACTAGCTTCCCCAGGACATGGTTCTCATCAGCCAATCAGGAACCTGTGTTGGGGGTGTGGGTCAAGCAGCTGGAATACAGCAGAACAGATGGACACAAAGACACACACACACACAAACACACACACACGCACACACACACACATACTAATTTATAAATGACTTACAAACATAACGTATGTTTGTAAATATATGGTACAAATTGGACACTAGGACTATAAAAACCTAGAAACAAACAACACCCAATACTGTGCCTAGTATAACTATCTAGTGGCAAAGATGATTTGCCATCACACTGGTCACAGTTAAGCTCTCTGGGGAGCGAGAATATTAGCATCTCAGTATCTGGGGCACAATGCGACGCACTCCACACCACCTGTTGGTGTGTCTGCGAGCGTCAACCTCCTCTGAGGGAAGATACATATACAGATATTCAACTCTTGCCTATTGTCATCCATTCAGCCCTCTTTCTTTCAAATCATTCCTTGCCCAACCCCCCTCTGTCACACTGCTGCTGTCACATACTCTCCAGGTGACAACAAGCCCTTAACTTGCCATAAACCAGTCAAATAGAAAATTGACACTAAAATACTTCAATTCTGCCCTTGTTTGCATGTGTAAAGCCTGTGAATCAGGATTATTACCGGATATTCCCCCATGTGTCCCTGCAGACATACTGAAAATACTGTATGAAAGACACAACCTCAACAACACACATGGTTCTACTGTTCTTTGCCTAAACGGTGAAAGAGAGCCGTTTGCTTGGGGTCACACTAGGGGGCAAACTCTGAATCGAGGTCATTTCCTGTTCTCATGATTTTTGTAGACACTCCAGACTCCAGAGAGTTAGTTCACCACAGTTCAACAGTGTGTGTGTGAGTTTAAGTGTGAGGGAAACATGATGGACAGTGGAGAACTTTTAAAAGGATCGTATCTCTTGCATGCTCAATCTTGCCCTTCCAGATACCAAAATAAGAACAGAACACATACACACAGATAAGAACAGAACAGTTTAAAAAGCACTGTTATCTTTTTAGATTCCAGGAACAGTCAAAAGAAAGAAACCCAGACAAAGAAGTTGGTCTATATTGGTGTGTGTCTCACCACAGCTTTGATCCTGTTTTCTCTTCCTTTACATTCTTTTTCTGCTTTGTGGTTTATTATAATTCATTTCAACAAATGATTGTGTCTGTGAGGAACATATTTTGTTCTCTCGGAAAAATAAAAGCATGACGTTTTGGTCCAGTCTGATTGGTGTCATAGCTATCTGAAATGATCTTTGCAGCATGTGAAAGGTATCAAAAGATATATTTCACAAAAAAATAAAAAGATAGCAGATAGAGAGTGCACAAGTTTGTGCTAAATAAAGTCATTTATCATTCTATTTTCAGTCTGTTTCGGCCACACACACGCACGCACACACACACACACACACGCACGCACATCGAATGGCCTTTACAAAAGCTGCAAAAGTAACAAAGGAAATAACAGCATTCATAAGATATAAAAGTGGGACACTTTTTAAATAAAGTACAGAAAAACTAGATATATCTTCAAACTTCAGAGAAACCATCTTAGGAGCTATAATTACTCAAATATAACTGATCATACTTTCTTCTGCATCGGCCATGATGTTGATATCAATAAATCAATGTAAAATATATAAACGAATTAGCAAAAAATCAAAACAATTCCTTTTGTACAAAAGAAAGAATAATCACCAATGTGATGACTTTAATATCTCATTCGTCTCTTTTGGAAAGCAGTGTGATTAAATGAAAAAGTATTTAAAAAATCATACATGTGCAGAGCTGAATTGGATGCTTAGGTTTGTGTGTCTGTGAAAATCAATTGGGTCCGTCTATATATTAGTTGTTTTAAATACTGGAAAAGCATTTAATACATTGTAGTTACTGTGTAAATGTCAATATGCACCTAATAAAAAATGGGACCAAACTTTGTGCATAGTACTTTGAACACTGAAATTTAGATTCATTTCGGTTAATTACACATAAAAACAAAATGTATTGTATCTGGAACAGACTTACAAAATGTCTACATTTACATTAACTTGTAGTTGCTTTAAATGTAGTACATATTACTTATAGTAGTATTGTGTTGTTAAGTAATTCCTTATTAGTTGTTGCTTGACAAATTCCCCAGCAGGTAAATTTCTGAATCCCGCTGACCATCTGTTGTGCATGGCTGTCAAACTCATTCAGGTGTTTGTAGAATACTCTGCAAATTCAGTTAAAAATAGTCCTAATAAATATTCACAATAACATTAAGCATATTAGTGGCATCATCATGAACATGTACATAATGAATGTTATAGTATAATGTTATCAATGAAACTGTATAAAAAGACAAACTTGACTTTGTCATTAAACTAAAACACAAGCTATTGGGAAAACACATTTGTACACACAATGTGACTGAATTTGAGGAACAGAGAGATGCAGTGAGATAGAGATGGGAGAACTAAACTCATGGAAAACATGTTAAATACATAAAAGACAAAAGAAGTTCAAGGAAAGATGCAAGAGAGCAAGGAGAGACGCAAGAGGGCAATGAGAGGGTGGGAGGCTGAAGAATAGGGCGTGCTATGAGATCAATGTTATTTTCACCCTACTTCAAGAACACTAGTTCACACACAAACATTACAAATAGCCTAAAGCATTGTGCTCGCACACTTCTTTGACTGCTGCAAAGGTAAAGCTCTGAAGAAAGAACAAAGGGTGAAAGAGGGCCAGGGGAGAGGTATGGATAATATATAACTCATGTGCTCTTCAAAGAGAAAACGACAGAAATGAGGTGAGACAAGATAGATGAATGGTCTACTGGTGATTATCAGGGTCTGCTTACACTGTGCACACAAACAGCGTACACACACACATACACACGCTGGTCTCAGAAACACAATAGTTTTCACACTTTCTGGAAAAAAGTGAAGACCACTGTAAATGCCCTTGAAAGTAAGTTTTTGACATGTTTCATTATGTTTGTAAGGACAATTTAAAATTTAGGGGGGAGGGTTTGAGGGGGACAGTTTTCT
>JAZGTJ010002123.1:20103-45532 GCA_036877575.1 Botia almorhae
CTGTCAAACTCATTCAGGTGTTTGTAGAATACTCTGCAAATTCAGTTAAAAATAGTCCTAATAAATATTCACAATAACATTAAGCATATTAGTGGCATCATCAAGAACATGTACATAATGAACCTTATAGTATAATGTTATCAATGAAACTGTATAAAAAGACAAACTTGACTTTCTCATTAAACTAAAACACAAGCTATTGGGAAAACACATTTGTACACAGAAGCACACAATGTGACTGAATTTGAGGAACAGAGAGATTCAGTGAGGCGTGCTATGAGATCAATGTTATTTTCACCCTACTTCAAGAACACTAGTTCACACACAAACATTACAAATAGCCTAAAGCATTGTGCTCGCGCACTTCTTTGACTGCTGCAAAGGTAAAGCTCTGAAGAAAGAACAAAGGGTGAAAGAGGACCAGGGGAGAGGTATGGATAATATATAACTCATGTGCTCTTCAAAGAGAAAACGACAGAAATTAGGTGAGACAAGATAGATGAATGGTCTACTGGTGATTATCAGGGTCTGCTTACACTGTGCACACAAACAGCGTACACACACACATACACACGCTGGTCTCAGAAACACAATAATTTTCACACTTTCTGGAAAAAAGTGAAGACCACTGTAAATGCCCTTGAAAGTAAGTTTTTGACATGTTTCATTATGTTTGTAAGGACAATTTAAAATTTGGAGGGGAGGGTTTGAGGGGGAAAGTTTTCTAGTCTTAAAGGGGACATAATTTACATTTAGGCATTTGGCAGACGCCTTTATCCAAAGCAACTTACATTGCATTATACTACACATTGATCACTATATACTGAGTAGGTGCAATCCCTGGGATCGAACCCATGACCCTGGCGTTGTTAACGCCATGCTCTAACCACTGAGCTACAGGAAAGCTATGATAAAACAATGAGAACCACCGCATCAAACCCTTTAGAACAGTTTGGCCATTTCTCCAGTGTGTTTGCAGTGCCATCTTCTGGAGCCTAAAAAAGCCGATCTCATGACACAGGGAGCACACACAAAGCAAAACCAGATCCGTACATGCAGAAACATGCACACCATTATATCGTCCGAAATGCTTATTTAGATTGTAAATGTCCTTTTTCATGCCTTTAATGTGTGTCTACATGCACAACTCTTTCTAAAAGTCTCTTTCTATTTGTGTTATGCTATTTGTGTATTGATATTCATCAAGAGGAGAACACAAAAAAGAAAATTAGTTACCACAGAACATGCCATTGCATTTAAAAATGTGAGATGCAGCAAGATTACAATATGGGACAACACCTGTGGATCCAGGGGGTGGAACAGATAATCAGGAGTAAAACCAAGCATAAACAACTCAATGGTGATAGCCTCTTGTGTGGTTCGAATATACAATCATGTAGTTTACTTAGCCCAGGTCTTTAAACACTATACCACACCACTAGTAGCAGTTCATGTGTTCTCTTAAGGTCAAAGCAAAAAAAATTGGCATTCTCGTGTCACTATAGCAGTAGATATTCTTAATATATACAGTTGAACATATGTTTCTGTTTCTGAAAACAGAATCATATGTTCTGTGCACATGTAACTCACTGTCTTTTCACCATTTGACTGCTTTTGTGTTATAATCAGATATTCTGAACAATTTATATATTAATATTTACACCAGTGTTGTTCATTACTGTACCATTAATCAGTTCTCACTCAACCAGTAATAAACCAGTAAACCTACCCATAATGTATGTATGTATATAATACATCTGCCATAAAGATGTATGTAAGGGGAAAGGCCTTTTAGTCACAGTTAACCTTACATAGAAAACACATCAAGTATGACACAAAGTTACTTTAGTGGAACACAAATAGACTGACAGGTTCAGTCACCCATCAGTTTCACTGCACCTTGTTTTCTATACAATGACAGTGAATGGTGACTAAAGGTGTCAGTCCCTTTAACTTTCTGTCTAACATCTCCCTTAGTGTCTCTGAAGTTATACAACAGCCTTTAAATAACATGTTGTTTCAGTGAGACCTTTTCTCTTTAAACTTGGTTATTTTTAAATACGTATAATATATTTTAAATATATAAGCAATTTACACGAGACAAGTGCATCACACACAAACTTACTAATCAAGCACACTGTTAAACACATACACACACTCACAGTTACTTTTTTGGTGATAAACAGATTTGTTCCTTGACAGTGAGAAGACAACAGTAAAGAAACTAACAGGATTATCAAGCAAAGAAGCAAACAAATCTGTTGCAGCACTTGTGTGTTTAGAAAATCATCAATGTGCAGGTTTGCATATTGCGTAATTGTGTGTGTTCGTGTAGGTCAGAAAAACAAAAACGCAAAGAGATTTAGCTGCAGTAATTTGAAGGCCACAGTGTTGTACATTTGTGTGCATTAATGTGTGTGTCAGGAAACAAAACAACAGAGAAAGAGAGACTGCAGGATTATATCACTGTATGTTGTATATTTGTCTGTTAATGTGTGTCTGTGCCTATAAGAGAAAACAATAACAATAAACGCAAAATCCACTGACACACAGCGTCACATAACATAAATTAATAAACAAAAAAGTTGTTAAAAAGCTTTAAGGTGGCATTGGTGGATTTCATTAAATGCAAACATTTGTTTAAAATAAGTTTACTTAAATTTAATAAATTACTTATACGTTCATGTTACCCAGTAACAATCATTTTTATGATGATATTCTAAATAACTGAATCTGCAAGCAGTAGTGATTTTAGCTACTACTAACATAACAAAAATGATTTTCATAGCAAAAAGTTTTACCTCAAAAATGGCTCTCCACAAAATCCCATAATCCCCTACTTGACTATAAAATCGCACAGAATAAAATGCTTAAACATTTTTTCTTACTAATTATTTAGTACCTCTACAACAAGATTTAGCATTGTCTTTGAAACCCCCTCCTACAAATACACTCAGCTGATAAATGACACTAAAAAATATGCAATTTACATTTATTCATTTAGCAGACGCTTTTATCCAAAGCAACTTACAAAAGACGAGAGCATTTAAACATTTTGCTTTAAGACCCAACAAGCCAAGTCTACAACTTGTATAATTATCAGACATTTTAAAGAAATAGTTATAAAAAAAACAGAGGTTTAAGGTTAGTTATACAAACGTTATATAAGCTATCCAAAAAAGAAAATACTTGGTACAGTCTACATGGATAAAATGTGCACACACAAAAAACAAACACACTCACTATACAAAAGCCTTCATCTATTTGTCAATGCCTTTGAAAGTTTAATTACTTGGCTTCTTTCTACAGAGTGAAATCACACAGTCTTTATCTTATTTTTCTACTGTCTTTTTTCTCTTTATAGTGATGAGGTAGTGCGCTTAGTCTTTGACAGTCATGTAGTGTTTCAATACCTCTGACAGGTTGTTATATAATGCTCTGCAATACCACACAAATCCTGTACAGATGCTCATGTACAAACACTCACGTGCGCATATACCTGCAGTAAACACACAGCCATGCCAGAGGCCGAAAGAGAAACATGTATACAATCAACTTATAGTAAATAATGGAAAAGAGAGAAAAAATAGAGTTTTATATATTTGGCAAAATATCTGAATATAACAAACTTTATTATATGCATAAACATGTCACATGAATATGTAGTTCAGCCTAAGAAGGTCCAAAATGTCTTTTAAATTGCGAATTACGATAATGCTATTTGCCAATGTTACTGGACCTGCTATATTTGATGTAATCTGAAATTATACATTTTAGGTTAAATAAAACTTTGGTTATGAATTGCAACCAATGCCATTCTTAGCATCATAGAGTATTAGATTTTGTGTACTTTTCTTTGTGATATTTGAAATTATGTAATTGAACTGGAAATTGTTCACAGTAACAAAACATATGAATAGATGAGTCATAAGCTTATGAGCAGCATGTCACATGCTTGAGTTAGTGATGAGGCTCAGGAAGAATAAAAGATTTGCATTAGGAGAACAACCACAAGACAATGGCAACAGAGGACTGATGTAATTGTTTTAAGTATGCAGACTAGAAGAGAGAGAAAGAGGTATAAAGAGCTAGAGAAAGTGAGATGGAAAGGGGATATTGGTACGCTCTGAAAAAGTAAACAAACATGTCTGGCTTAGGAGCTTGGTACACTAACCACACACATTGTAGGTGGTCTGACTCTCTTACAAAAAAGCACTATGGTGTCCCTAAGGTAAAGTGCTGGCATCAGATGGTAATACCATGGCACTTTGACATAAATTATGATCACAAACTATATGATAATCCATTGTATTATAAGATACAGATATTATTACAGAAATAGTCCAAAAAGATAGCTCTATTTCTACAGACATAAGATAACATTCAGAAATAAGAAAATCAGGCTAAAAGCAGGTTAAGCTTTTTTATAATTATTATTTTTCTTCTCACATACAATACACTTTTCAGACACTTCCTATTCATTTGAGTGTGTGTTTATATAATATAAATTAGTAAAATAGGGTCTGTATGGTAATATCTGTATGAAGTTGCTCATCATAGACAGCATCTTGAATAAATATTAATATAGACTCTCTTCCAAGCAATAGTTCACAGGAAATTCACAGCCTTGAAGTCTGGAAGTTTTGCAAATTATTTAAAGTGAAAAATGTCTGCCACATATAAATATTTCACCTTGATGTACTTTTGATGAAGACCTCAAAAGGCAGAAACTCAAAAACACCTTGCAAAATTAATAATAATAGAGGTACCAAAACACATACAGATTCACATTTTGATACACGTTGCAATATTAAGCCTTGCTTAGCAATAGAACGACAACTTGTCCTCTTTACAGCTTATAATAAACCACATACCTCTGTGTGTGTGTTTGTGTGTGTGTGTGTCTGTATGCCTGTTTGGGTGTGTGAGGGCACCAGAGGAAATGATACACATTCGTTAGCTTTCCTGTTGTGACCTCACACATATTGTCAGTGTTTGTGTGTGCATGCTGTAAAATCTAAAGAATGTAAGCATATATGTGTCATAGCTTGTGTGTTTTAGAAAAGCATTAAAGAGTGTGCACATTTGGGAAGGAGAGGGTAAGTAATATACTAAATAACCATAAGCTATTGAACTTGATGTTATGAAGTACGAAAACTCCTTGAGGAACAACCGATTAAACCGTCTGATTGCTTGGATAAGTCATAATTGAGTCAGAAACATGTTGACTGGTGAGTGTATTTATGGAGGAGAATGAAACTAAGCATGAATGTCATGAAGGATAAACACACTGGGCAGTGTGTGTGTGTGTGTGGGTGTGTATGACCGGGCACGGGGTCAAAGTGTCAAACACACGTCACTAACAGCATGACACATCACAGCAGCAATCAGAGCTTTTCTCAGCCTCCCTCGCTCACATGCTGTTACTATGACAACAGAAAACAATCTGCACTTGAACTGCTGGGGAAACTCTGTAGAAAGTCCCTAATTTTTTGGTCAAAAATTATTTTTCTTTTATGACTACGAACGAGTGTATTTTGTAACACGGCATTTCAGAGCATGTCAGAGAGCATGTGATTTCTTGAAAATGAGCTTGTCAAGCATTCACTTTTGTGTGTAGGCCTGTATATGTGTGACTCGAGTCTGTAGTGACTGATCTTTCATAATAGCTTTGTGTTAACTGCATGTCATAGATTCTGTTTGACTGGTCATAAAGCATCAGGTGACCATGACCAAGAATCAGTGATTGTCTGTAATACAGAGAGAACAATTAGCAGCCTGTTTTACACACACACGCACACATTTACTTATTTATCTAAATAGAAGTTTATAGATACTTATATATCTATAGACTTCTATTGTTTTATACACAGCTGGTTATAAATACTATAACCTAACCCACACTCTACCCCTAACTCTTACAGAAAACTTTCTGCATTTTTACTATTTTAAGATAACTATTAAAAAGTAACTATATTTATGTTTTGCTATATTTATGTGGGATAGTAATATATAATGGGTTCTATATTACTACTACTACTACTACTACTAATAAGCTTGACTTTTTGATAACTTGCTTGTTAAAACCTGCTTGTTTTAAAGAACCAATGAAATACTTTGGAGCCACAGTGAAAATGTCAGAACTGGTGCAGGTTTGAGCATCAGGTGATGGGTTGAGCTCTGACTGACAGAAGCGGTGCCGGAAAGTCTTACCGTGTGTGTGTGACAGGTGAGAAATGAGGGCAGTTAACATTCCAAAAGTAGAGTCTCCGCTGAATAAACCTGGAGTGTGTGTACACTGTCATAACTCACATGGCAAAACAGACAAAGCATCAGAGAAGTTGCTTTTGAATGAAATGAAAATGTCTTATCTGTTCTTTTTGTTCTAAGGATCTACTCATTAATATTCATTCATATCTTCCTTATTCAGAATGTGATTGACTGTACATATTGTTCTAGACGCAACAGTGTCACATTATACCGTGGCGACTTTTGTTCTTCCTCTCTGGCTTTCCATCTGTTCCCTTTGTTTTATTCTGGTACAGCAGGTTAAATTAAGCATTAGCCGTTAAACAACTGTTAGTTGTATCTCGATAAGGTAACAGGACCAAGTTAAGGACATGCAATCATGCAAATAAATTTTGCAACAGAAGACTACTGCAACGCAATTCATTTAGCGGCATTGCTGCTAGCATCTCTCTGATCACCACCTATGAATTTCAACATTCCCAAAAAGCACAATTCCAAGGAATGGGCAGCCAGGGCCCCCGGTGCAGTGACCCCTGCTAATCCCTGAGCTCTCCAGGCCCACTTCCTTCCCTTCAGCTGCAGACTCACTCCCTGCTCCTGCCCCAGGCTATTAATAGAGCAACAATGACCATGAATACAGTATTGCATGGATAGACATGCATGTAAGGACTTGGTATCAGAATATAAGACTGAGAGGTGGATTAAAAAAGAATGAGGATTCACTTCCTTCTAGTCACACATATTTGGAGGAACATCAAGGTTGAGTGTTTACACACGTACACATGATCAATTCACTTTAAAAACACAGAAAGCAGCGCAAAGCATGCAAAAAGCATTTGTGTATTTGCATATGTCACTCAAGTTTGACGCAGCCCGGAACGTGATCAGACACACACACACTCATTCGCCCAATACTAAAGAGGAGTTGCTGCTTGATTCAGAGCTGTGGTTGTTTTTGGAGTGTAACCGCTTTCTTTAAATTAAAAGGTTGTCCAGATCTGAGCTGCAATGGAGTTAAAGTGAACTTTCTATATTGATCAAAGGGGTGTTCATCATTAATTGCAGTAATTGTTTTATTAAATTTGGGATTAAAGCATCTTAAGCAACTTAAAGAAGGAGATGATACCTGACAGCTGAACACATGAACGTGTAAACACATACACACACAATCCAACCATCACAAAAACACGTGCATGGCATTAGATTTCAATATGAACATGATTTATGAGACTTTTTATTTAGTGAGGACCAGTAAAATGTCATAATATCGTCATAATATATGTCACAATATTTCACTGTTAGTGTGGACATTTGGCCCCTACAAATATAGCTAAACCACAACACACAAACAGAGGCATTGATATAAGTCAGCCTCACTGTACCATGTTTAAGTAAAAACATAAGAATTACAGGACAGTCCACAAGAAAAAAATACTAAAAAAAGAATTTAATTTTAAAATGTCATGGAAAACAGTTAAAACGCTGCACCACAGCTCTTCAAATAATGTGTGAAGTTCTTGTAAGTTTTCACCTGTTCACCTACACACACACACACAGTCAGTAAACACCAGCAGAGAAGTGAAAATCAATCCCTTACCTCTCAACAGTGAATCAAACACCTCACACCATCACTTTAACAGCACATGGAAAGCCAGCAGTTACACATCCAGTTTCAGTACAGCTACATCCAAACTCTTTTCTTCCAGTTTTCCCCCTTTTTCTTTCACACACTCTCTTTTCCTCCCTTTGTAGCGGGACAGTTGCTTTGTGTGTGTGTTTTTGTGTTTGTGTGTGTGTGTGAGAGAGAGCAGGAGAGAGTAAGAGCGTGTGTTAGCACTAGACTCCGGCAGAGACATTCACTGCAAACAGAGTTCAGACCCTCCCCTTTACACAAGTTCTAAGCCATGCAAGCAAATAGACAGACAGGGAGAGAGAGAGCGAGAGAGAGAGAGAGGAGAGAGAATGTGTGTGAAGAAATGCAGTTTTGTACATTCATTGAGAGTTTTTACTCTTACTCTTTTTATCTTCCCAGAAGAAAAAAAACATGCAGACTTTTCAACAAAATGTTTCTCAGTGATCTTTCATTAGGCAGTCAATCATTATGTAAGACTGTTTATATACATGTCTGTTTGAAAACATAGTTTCGTATTTCCCTTTCTTGGTGCTCTTCTTAACCTATAGACAACACACACACACGGCTGGGTAAGGGAATGCCGTTGTTCACTGACGCCCTCAGGGCAGAATGAGGGCGGGGTTAAGAGCAGGGAAAGCAAAATTCCAGACAGATTTTGAACCAATCAGCACTCAGGCTGTGGTTGAGAAGGCAAAGACATCAGGTTTGGTTCTACTACTGCCAAGAAACAGAACACAAAGAGCAGAACACTGATCTTTCTTTAAAAAAACATGACACTTAAGAAACCAATGTGTGGAAGACACTAGCAAAACATTGTGTCTAAGTAAAATGACAATATCTTGTAGGGATGTAATCAAAAAATTTAAAATATGGTCAAATGTAAAAGATTAAAAACTGGTCATTTAAAAATCTACATTTATTGGTCACTGTTGGGGAGACGTGTCCCCTTAAAGTCTTGTGGTTACAGTCCTTATTGTGTACCACACAAATATTCAGTGTCTCATATTTCATTATTTTTCAGTGTCTGACTGGACAAGGCATTTGTGTATGAAAACAACTGAAGCATCTCAACCTTTCCTCCATTTATGTCTGTTGACACTCTTTAAATAGTTAGACCTTTAAGTTTATGTCCAAAATATATTTGATTTCACTTTTTTTTACTTTAATTTTGCAACACTTACCTATTTTTTATTATTACTATTATTTTTGTGTTTATTATTATGTTTATATGCACTATTGTAATTTATACTTCTGAGAAATTTATCATTTCACACAGCTACCAAATTTATGCAGCTAAAAATTCTGAATGCAACAAAAACTTTCACATTTTTAGGTCTTTCAAATGTACAGTTTAGTCAGTCATATCAATAAAGCATACAAAAACATTAAACAGAAACACATTAAACAGAAACATGACAAAGACACAGACAGGCATCTGAATTTTAAATGTTTCAGCAAGAAATAAACCAGAAAAACCTTTAACTGTCTAAAACACTTTTACACATTGTACATTTCAACACATGTACATTTACACACTTAGATCACTTGTACACTTCTGCAAGTGATCTACATTTCCTCTCATCCTCACATCTCTCTAGATTTCTCCCCTTATATTGACGACCCAAACACAGTAACAGAGATGGACAAGATTATGACATAGCTTTCTGAAATGCTTAATTCTTAATGGTCAATTGCAATGCTCTGCAGACAAACATTGTTGTATTATGACTGCTAAACAGGGTCCTGCTGTGCATGTCAACAACAATTTTCCAACAAAGCTACCTAGCTGTGCTACTTTCTCTTTCTTCACACATTTTAAAAGAACTTAAATCAATATGTAATGCACTTGTAATTATTTACTTGGTGACAAAGCTTCTATTAACATAAAAAAATGGGTTATTGTACATGTCTATTGATGCATTTCATACTCAGTTCCATTCCCCTCATCCTCACTAACAAGCTGTGCACTCATCACTAATAATCAGCTCTTTTCTTCAGAACTTCAGCTTTTCATGTTCTTCTGTCAGGGTGAAAACCACATGCTGAGTAAACACTGTATAAACCTCTAATCATTCCTCTAATGACACTGGAGTAATGCATATGAAGGTAATGAACTAATCACTATCACATCTAATCACTGCCGACTACCACAGACAGAGTTAACACTACCTAGTAACAACCTCTTTAAAACAGTTTTTTTCTATGTTTAAATTTAAGTTTGTTTTTCACCATATTCAGATTCTATAAAGTATCATATTTGTGCCAAGCGCTTACTAATTAAGCTGCTTACTGTTCAGAAACCCAATTAAAAATTGTCAATATTCCTTTTTTTACTGCAATCAGCTTAGAATCTCCCTCTATTTTCAGCAACAGTGACTTGGCAAAGGTGACAACAAGCTTATTTTCATGCATTTAGGAAGCAGGAAAAGGGATGTGAGTGTGTGTGCATTGCTTTTGTATTTCTCATGAGTGTAGGTAACAGCGAACAGGTGTGATTTGCAGGAACTCACAGGCTGTTTTAATCAATTGTGCACTTTGTGTAAAACACTGAAAAACAGGAAATGGACTTTTAGCTTGAAAACATCCTAATGTCATTCTTGTTCATAGGTAGTCCGCCTCAAACAGAAAAAACTGAAAATGTCTTCATACTGATTCCAAGATCACCTCATACTGATTCCAAGATTAATCAAACTTACATACAGCCGATGCTACACAAAAGCGACATGAAACGTGCATCACTGACCTGACGTCTTTTATTGGAAACACTCCACTAATGCACAATAGCAAGAATGCAGGTTTTTGAGGAGCCTTCTGCAGCCTCTGCCCTGAAGGAGAATGTCAACAGCTGTCACCACGGAGACAAAGCCCTCCCTGTGCATGACCCACAGGAGGTGTGGGATGATCCCGTGTGAGAAAGGCCGGTCGTATTCACGAGTGCCTGTTCTGAAAGAGTCCACCCACAAGCTGAAAAATGGCACAGCACCTGCATTCCCGCCTAAACTGCACATTCCAATGTCTAAAAAAGCCGCCTCTCTTTACCACCTGGGAGACAGAAAGTGGTCTAGCCCTCGAAAGCAGGACGTCAGGCTGAAAACAGAATGGAATCCCTCTTTGAATAGGTCCCATGTTTTAGACAAAGATACACAGATACACAGTCATGATATGTAAAACAGCAGAAAGACATTCCAGGCTGGATGTATTGAAGGACACTTGTTACCATACAGAGACCAATGCTGGTGCCACTTTAAATTCCTGACCCTGCCACAAAAGTGATATATTGCATAACTTTAGCTATTTGGATCCACTCCAAAGGAAATGAAAGTTTCCCCTAGCTTCCCTTTCACATAAACGTTGTCAAACTCTTTTTTTTTGTCTTCCAAAGAACTGGCAAAATAAATGTACACAGTTAACTGAGTAAAAAATTACACAGTTCTAGATCACAATCCACCTCAACTTTGCAGCCGAAAGATGGATTAGACTCTGTGTGTTTGTGGTTAGCAAAGATGATTAGCTCCTCATCTGGGAAACGTTTAGCAGTCATGTTTCTTCCAGCCGCATCCAAATCAACACTTGCTCCTTTCAGCAGTGTTTATAGCACTAAACAAAAGGGGCTTCCTAGGCTTTTGTTCACAACACGTACAACGGATTGGAATATGTAGAGTCCCTTGCAGCTACACTATTTTTGAAGACGTCCATGCGAGCTACAAAGCTCAACATTGTACAGAGACAGGCACACTGCCATACCGACAAACATATCTAGAGACGCAAATGCTTATAAACGCTGCAACCTGCCATTTTAATAGGTTACATAAAGTCTTTCATTTCAACTGAGATGAACTGGGATTTAGGTCATAAAGTAAAATAATACTTTTCTACATATCTTTTCCTTTAATATATATATATATATATATATATATTGAGAACCTTATTTCCATTGACATTTTAATGTAAATAAAAACAAAACAATCTAAACTGTACAATTTAACACTAATTGATGGAAAAACCTTCAAATAATCCACTTATTCTTAATGATTATTATTCCACACCGATATAATGGACCTAATGTTTTATAGATTTTAAAAGTGTACTTTATAAAATAATTAATAATAAGTTTTGATTATTTTGCAGCTCCTGTGTCAATGTTTTCAGCATTTGATTCTTTAATGGGCTTATTCTTCAGAAATGAATGCTGCTTTGCATAAATGGAAGGTTGCCCAGGCTGAGATTAGATTTGTTTTTAAAGGCGAATGTGATGGCACTGCCACATTCAAGCAGAGAAATGTTGATTAAACCTCTCTTTTTCCTCACTCTTTCACTCTCTCACTCTATTAGCTTATTACTAGGCAACACTGCAAAAATGTTTTTACACCGATTTTTGAGGTAGGTCTTCAAACACTCAGAATACAAATGCGTGTATCAGAGAAGAAGCAAACACACACACACACAAACACGTGCCACTACGCATAGACAGCACACATAGGCATAATGATAGACATGTGGACACATAAAAATAACTCTGTTTTAATAAGTTTGTTTCAAATACCCGCATACTTGGCACAGACATAAAGACATTGCTGCTGGACAAGCAGATGGTGGCAACGTTTCCTGAGAGTCTTAATAGAGCCTTATTAAGGCCCTAGTAAAAACTAAATGACAGAACATCAAACTTTATCTGTTCTCTTGAGTTGCCGTGACGATGCCCCCTTTGAGTGACTCTTTCATACACACACAAGCACCCAAAGTGATAATATACAGTAGATAATATATTATTTTTTACAAGATACTCAGTTTGATGAGGATGCACACATACACACTCTTTTGTCTTTAATCTAATAATTACAGAGGCATGACCATAGATAGCATGAGCATAGATAACTTCCACAGTGACTCAGAGAAAGAGAGAATGACTGAGATAGATTCTCTCGTTTATCCCTTTCTGAGAAACAGCAGTAATTCCCCCTCTCCCGCTCCACTTTCCTTTCTCCTCTCCTCTGCTCTCCTCAAAAAAAGTGAAGTAGGACAACAAACATTCAGACCTATTTCCATCTCAATAAAAGGCCAAGGATTCTGTGTTCTACCTCACCAGAAATGACTTTCTTTCTCAAAACACCTTGAAGAGTTTTGTGACTTAATCCATGTCTATAAACTTTGAAGCTGTTATTTTTCTTCTAGCATTCTCCTAAACACTGACAAAATTGACCTTCAGAAGAGACACACATAACTTCTTTCACTTTTGGGAAACTTTAGATCAAAAATATTAATGACTCATCTTGTCACACATTTGTCCAATCAAATGCTGTTTAGAATGGAATCGCCCCTCCCCCAATAACATTGCAACCGACTTGAAAGGAGCAAATCAGGGAATTAACTCAAATTAAATCTTGTTACACCGCAGCAATGATCTGAAATTTGAAATGTTCCACCCAAACTTCTGTTTCAATAGGAAATACATCATCAGAGGGAAAAAAACTGCTTGTCAGGTGACTTCATGCAGTCTTTAAGGGATCTATACCATGTTGGCATCAAGCCCACATGCTCCCTGAGCTAATTTTCCATAATGTAGCTAATTAAATTTAATCGTTTAACTACAGTCCTACTCAGGGAGATTCACTGTGGCATTCACTCAGGAATTTCCTGACAATCAAAATGCTGCCAAGACTTTTTAGAGGTTTAAACTCCACAGATACTTCAACCAGAATTTGTCATTAAAACAGTGACTGGTACATGATTATAAAAGTATTAACAGCTAAACACTGGCAGAACTTACAGTGTGTATCACTGGTAAAATGACATTCCATCATTTTCAAAAAGTGTTTGTCTCAAATTAGAATACTGTATATTAACATGATCTTGGGATAACATGTACCCTATAACTCTACTTGACTAACTACATATTCTGTGTATACAATGAATCTCTCAAGGGTTCAAAGACTGAGGTTCAAACAAGCCCCTGTAGGTTAGTAATCAGATGTTAAAAGCACAGAATTAGCACCCTGCTAACATGCACATGTAACATAACAAAGAGAAGATTAGATTCCCTTGGGTGGCAGAGGAAACAAGTACCCAAATGATGTCTATCCTTTTCATGAGCCCTTTTGCTCACTCTCTTATCTTTAATTACACTCTCATTTTCTCATCTACATCACAGGTGCTTCATCTACGGCAGATGACAGAAGATATCCCAAATGCCAAGTGAATGTCCAGGCGTGTTTTCACTTTCATTAACTCCTATAATTGGTTTTGATTATACACAGATATGAACATTCCAAGCTGTTTTTACGCTGATTGAATTGCTTGTATACATTCACTTATTTACAAGGACCTCTCTCATCCCATTACAAACCAAAGTGCCAAGACTTCATCCAATCCTAAAGCTTTTAATTCCCACGTCTCATTTAAAATAAACATTGAGAGAAAATGCTCTTTGTGATACTGTTTACGGCTGCCTTATAAAGTTCTATGAACGTGTCTTGGCATAAAGGCATAAAGGCATTAAATCAACACCAATTTCACTAGGAGCATATAAAGATGCACATCATCTGATTTCCCTAGCATTCAAATCCAGATAATATAAGTATTTAAAACTATATTATTGTGAGTTTAAGAGTAATTGGTCAAAGCCTGTTTCACAGTGTACACATTTCTAGTAATAATATTTTAGAGCAGAGAATTATGGGAAGGCATGTACTCCACTAGGGCAGGACAGTTGTACTGTGTCATTTGGGGCTATTCTGGGGTTTGGCCCGTGTGTAAGACAGATGTTAAGCTCAACTACTGATGTTATATATATATATATATGTGTGTGTGTACTTATATTTATGGTATTCAAACTGTATTTGCATTCTTCTTTTGTAATGTCTTTCTGTCCAGTCTATTGGCCCAGTTGGACCCTGAATGTCCCGTTTCCCTGAAATATTTTAGCAGTTGACTCATTCAGCTAACCACATTCTTCCAGACAAAAACGCAAATGCTTTCTCTCTGTAAAACAGAGTCGGGCTTCACCATACTCTTTTATTCTCTGAAAGACAATGGAAAAATACCCAAATAATAGTTTAATCATTAGGTTTTAGAAGACCCAAAAAGGGGAGATTAAAATATGTGAGTGGAAAAGTAGAGGGAGAGGGACTTCTCTAGAATTATTTGTGTATATAAGTCACACTCCGCTTCCCTACTCACACCCCCCTCACCAATACAAACTTATAGCTACAAAACACAATTCTAATAAACACAAATCAGAAAAACACATGCTGTTTCTAACATAATCAAGCCTACACAGCAACACACACACTCATGTAAAAATGCATTTTAATAAAATCTGACACTTTTAGGACAAGCTTGTTAAAGGACATAGAGAGGAACACAGAAGGTGAAGAATAGAATTACATTACCTGTTTAAACACTGTTCTCTACATAAGCATCTTACAGTAAAGCTTTGGACACACCAAGATGTCAGATATTCACCTACTGCTCAGCTAGTCTAGTCATAGCTAGCCTTTTGACTGCTGGCTTGATGTCTGGTCAATATTGCAGATCATTTGGCTGTTAAAACGGTAAAAGTCTTACTCCTTAAACAGCTACACAGAAACACACATGCCACACAATAAATATAATGCATGCCGATTTTATGATCAGAATTTCTGTGTTTATAAATAAACAAAAATAAAAAAAGAGACTATTTTACAGACATAACTTACAATGCAAAATATATGTGTGCTTGTGGTGGTTTCAAATACTTGGTACTACTGTAAGTGCTTTAAAAAATTGGATTTCAAAAACTTCAAAGATTAGATGCCTCTAATCTAGGCAAACCAAGTGATCATTTCTTTTGCACAGCTGCTCAGCGTAGCAGCCCTGTATTTGTTAAACATGACAGGTTTTCAGGACTGCTAAAACACTTTATAAAGTTGCATGTTAATTCTGGCAACCTGATTGTACCTTGCAATTTTCTCTTTTTTTAGTTTTGCTAGCAATATGCATCAGTCAGTCAGTGAACAGACTTGGGCGGTCTGTGGGCATGACGTGTAAGACTACTGCTGAACAATCTCATGCATTTCCCCTTACAGCAACCGTCTTCAGTCAGTGGCCGAAACCCACAACAACATCTTCCACCCCCTGTCTGCTGCTCCATCCAAAAGTACTTACCAGACTGACCCTCCGATTCAGGACTTGTCTCAGACTCCATAACCTCACAGATGCTGAACTGCTGTCTAACAACTGAAAACCAGTGCAGGAAGACAGATGGGCAGAGACAGCAGAGGCAGAGAGGTGCTCCTTCACCCCGTGTGTGGAGAACCGCACTGTGCCCCAACTGTTGTTCTGTGTTTGTCTACAGCTTTCTTTTAAGGAAAGAAAAAGAAAGAGACAGACAGACAGAGAGACAGAGGGAGAAAGAAAAAGAGAAAGAGAGAGAGAGAGAGAATGGACGCATGTGGTGTGAATGCAGATCGCCTATTCCACTAAGTTCCTTGCTCTCTTTCGCTCCTACTTCTCACTTGCTTCTTAAAGACACAGTATCACTGATATAAGATGTGACTATCTGTGGACTTTTTACAGAAAGATTAAGGCTGCACCCTAAATATTAATTAACACTTTTATAGTCCCTTTACAAGCATTCATGAACCGACTCCCTGTCATCTCTATGACAAGAATTTTCTCATTAAGGTAATGATGCTGCCTGATCTGAAAGCTCCTCTGCACATTTGCATACAAGCCACATTTTTATTAATAACTGGGTCTGTGCACAAAAGAATCAGTAATTTATCTAATAACAAGGGGCTAATACAGGAACTGTATGAATTTGACTTATTTTACCAGTCTCTGTTTTAATAATAGATCTGTCTTCCATTACATTTTCTGATGTTGTCAAATGAAATGCCCAAACAGTGGGGGGTAATATTTGTTCCAGAATGAAGAATATCAGCCGTGTAACATATAAAAGGTGTCCATGGTTTATAATAATTCATGTTCTGACATTCATTATGATCTCATTTTAAAAATTCCCTGTGGCATTTGCTATGAAGTAACTACAAAGCCTACACTGTCATATGAGCATTAACGGACTGCCCTACATCAGTTATAATCTAATACATTTATCTCTATTGACCATAAAATGCACTGCCTTTAATTTTTGCAGAGTAGCTCAGCGGAAAAGCTACTCTGCTGGAACAGAAGAAGGAACAGAAAAAAGCTTTTTTGTTCCTGATCCACGCAGAAAAAGTTTACAGTTTATGAATAAAGGTGGCAGGAAAAGTCTTTCTGCTTTCTCCCTCTAGTTCAAAACATCAAACAAAAGATGCCCCAAACATCAGATACTTCAGAGCAAAGGAGTTGCGCTAGAAGGTTTGCTTTTATCAGCTCCTTGACTATATGAGAAAAAATAAATTAGAAGTTGAACACAACAATATTTATGTCTAGGGCTGATGTTTTTAGATCAGAGATCTAAAACGTCAAAGAAAAATGTTTCTGCATATCCCTTCTGAATATTCTGAATTCTGAATGTTTGCGAGCCTTAAAACATCCAGAATCCAGAGTATAAAATTTGTGTTTATTTATGTGTTGTGATGAAATCTGTAATCAGTAATCATGCCTATACAGGGTTGCAAAGCTGGAATTTTGGAAATATTCCAAGTTAAATTATTGCAGGAATTTATGGGAATTAAAAGGAATTGGATTTTTTAACAAACTGTATCATAAACAAACATAAACATTCTCTTCCTCAACATATAACTCGTCTACTACTTTGTCATAATTCCCATATATTCCCGTAAATTCCTGTTAAGCTTCCAAATTTCCTGCAGTTTTGAAACCCTATGCCTATAATCAACAGCTCAGCTCAACGACCATATAATGACCATCCACTATTTCAGTATTTAAGTTTTTAGACTAAGAGTTTTTAAACAAGAGTAACTTTAGAGTCCTTTCATTGATGGAACAATATTACCCCCACAATCTCATATTATATTTAAGGGGTGGTTATATATGATATCTGTAACCATCCTTATCTTGTTATATATAGAAATATAGATATCTAGTGAGAAAGTGGTTTGCAAATGTTCAGACTCTTAAGTCTTAAATCTAAACACGAACGTTTAGTCAAAAGCTTAAAATTGGGAGATATCCACACACGCATAAGCATAAATCACATGCATTGAAAACATGCCACAGCAAATATGTATTTTGCGTGTTTTGTGTGTATACCAGTCAGAAGTTGGTTGTGTCAGACAAAAGCAATATGGGATAAAGTACAGTATGAAGACTGATGTTCTATACCAATCTGACCTAATAAATCAAAATAATAAACACCAGTAGCTTCAGCATAGTTCTATGCTACAACACTTCTATACCCACATGAATCTAAAAACTTGTTCAAGATTATTTAGAATATTTGAACTCAACCATCATAAGATGCACTACCACAAAGACGGCAACAGGTGCTGACCAACAACCAACAAACTTTAACAATGTAAGTTTCTGCTGGAAAGAATATATATACATGCATGCAGCACCACTAAGTCAAATGCACTATGCACACAAAAAAAAGTTGCTAAAAACTAAACAAAACCCAAATATGTTTTTCCAAGAACACAGTGTTTTTAGAAACTTCTCAGGCAGAGGAAAAGAAAATTGCAGCAAATATCCCCCTCTGTTGACCACAATTAAAATGACAAGCGCTTTACTCAGTATGAGGCAGCAGAAATAACCGCATTACACTATTAATCTTTAGAGGAATGGACTGAGGCAAGTAGCTCTCGTATTACATTTTCTCTATTCAGTAAACAGCTACTTATGGTAACAAGAATGAATAAACCGGCTCTTATCATATTCTTGTAATGAGTTGCTTTATGAAGTTGGGTAAAATACTGATTACAGAAGGTACACTCACTGTTGTCCATTGATAGATGGAATTGTAATTCTGGGAATTGTGTCTCCATGGGAACACTGATGGTGCGACGCAGCAGTCTGGATTTGCAGGTGTCGGTTCTCTTCTCCTGCAGGAGCAGAGGGTGAATCTGGAGTGGACACATGAAGATAGACAGAACCGATGCATAATTTTGGCAGTCTTCCCAATTTATGTTGAATACATTCCATCTAATCAAATCTAAAGACAATAAGCTGCAAGATACAAATAATTTAATAAAATATGAGCTCCCAGGTTTTCTATGAGTAAATTATGGTCTTCTATTTACTTTTTTTGGATTTTGGGTGTGTGTACTGTATCTATACTTCGGAGACACTTGGAATGTTGTCATTAGTAATATGATATATAAATACCGAATTGGCAAATGAATGGTAGTGCTTTTAATTGTGTGCATAAGAATGTATAGTGATGCATTGGCAATGAAAGCCCTAACTTATGTCAACAGTACAGCTTTTTTTGCATATAAAAAAAAATGAGGAAAGCAGCTGAAAGAATTTAGAAAAAAGATGTTCTGGACAGCTCTGACTGTAAATACAACCTTGCTTAGCTTCCCAGAATCATGTTTCCCCAGAGTCTAGCACACAATCAGCACTCATAACTCTTTAAAGGTGTGTTCACTGTGTACTTGTGTTTTCATGGCCAACCATAAATTTGCCCTCTAGAAACAATCTCAGCCACAGCAATCTGAATTCCTGGGAGTCCAGACCAATATAAGACATTGACATTACATTTTTAGGAGTGACATTTGCCAAACACACAGTTAGAAGGAGTAATTTTCGCTTAACATTTCAAATTTAAACTTGGCTACAAGCTGACTCTTCAGAAAAGACAAACAAGGTACAAAGTAAAAGTATTCGACAATGAAACTCATAATATTAAGAATTTGTAGCACTTTTTCAACTCCAATTCAAAGCCAAACTGAGTTTATACAGTCTATCATACGATAAATGTGAACTGTAAATTGTTTTGATGCAAATTGATGGTTTTATTCAGAATAAGGTTCATACAATTACTTTGTGAGTATTTTTTGTTGCTGTCTAAAAAATAAAGTCAAGATCCTACTCATGTTTACTGATAACAAAGTTAACAATAATTTCTATAGCTGTGAAATCAGACATTCAATATCATCTAAATTTGGATTAAATTAAAGCTAATAAGAAAAACATTTTCATAAGTTTAACTTTATATGCTAATTTACTTAATAAAACTAATGACAGTCCTAGCCAATCATTAGGGACTTTAGAAAATGATCCTCTATCAGTGAATATCTCATGCAGTTATCTGAGAATCAACCATACACAAACCTCATATATGGAAATACACATAAAACATGTTTATGTATAAATTTAACAGATATAAAAATTTCACATTCGTACATATTTGCAACATTTATTTCAAAACACTACAAAAATAGTCTTTTTTATTATATACTTATAATTGCCAGGAAAGAAACAGTCTTAAAGATCTTGAACAGAGAGCTATTCAACACTCTGCCTCTCTGTAATAGAGGAGACTTAATTTAGGGCTCTCTGGCTGATAACAGAGGCTTCGACACACAGAGTGAGCTATGAGAGAGGAGAAAATTCTCTATCGACTGCACCAGGCAGCATGCATTCTTTGCAAGTGGGGGCCATTTATTGATTGGCCTTGTGAGACCCTGTGTGTCTTGGCTGCTATAGCAACATGTGAGCTTGGGGAGTTTAAAAAGGACTGCTGATGTACCACACTTCTGCACATGTCACGATGACAAACTACAACACAGCTAACATTCTACTCACTCCCATGTGCTCGCATTCGCTCAGCAGCATCTAGCACACATACTGTACTAGAACACTATACTTCCACTTTCTGCCTCTTTCTTTCTTTTTCCTTCTCTTTTTATTCTTTTATTTGTGAAATGTGAAGCAAAATTTGCACCTACTTTGTCTGTGCCTTTGTTCCTGGTCAGCTGAAAAAGATCGCCGTTTACACCAGGTCTCTGATTAAACCACACTCATTGTTATTATATGTTATTGTCATTTTGTTAATACATTCATTTGTTATTACATTGTAATAAAGTTACAAAAAGGAATAAAACAGTTGCGCACGCTGTACTTAGATCTGACTTACAGAAGATGCTTTATGAAGTTTTAGGAAGATGTTTTAGGAAGGTTATTTCCTTTTAAAGGCACACATAGCCCATAAAGTTTAAATTGTCATTTTATGCAGTAGTTGATTGACAGGTGTGTAGTTGGCTTTCACTTAGTATACTTTATACATTAGTGTTTACACTACAGATGAGATGTGGTATGTGTGTAATCTGATCACAAAGTGTTCTGAATTACAGCTGGATTTAGCACTGTCCACTTGTTTACACAGACCAAATGTTAAGGTCATAATACCAGATGTAAATGGAGCCTGTGAGAAACCTTAGTGTGTGTGGGAATATGCATTTGTGTGTGTAATACCTCCTCCTTATCCAACAGCAGCATCTGATAGTCGGTGACCACACAGAACTTGGGGTTCCACAAAGTATGTTCAACACACGGGTGACCGCATGACATCCAGTGGCCTGGAGGACCACTCATATCTGACAGAGAGAAGGATCAGAAACAGACTTATAACAATGACAAAAAAACACCTGAAATAAAAACAACGTTTAGACAAGACTTTGAGATTTCCTTGTCCCCTTGTTTGAACTGTATAAATGGACTTGTATTTATAGACAAATCTAGCCCTTTCCATTCGCTCACCCTGTTTAAAAAGGTCGAGCAAAATCGCAAACCGCTTCTGAACCTGTAGCAAACACGTCCTGCAAATGAAACAAGAGCGCTGGAACACATTTATATGGTAATGAGCCCCGGCCCGCCAGCGCCTGCAACAAGACTTCCAAATATTTCAGCAAGTGAGCAAGAAATATTGTCATTTTAATTTGTATTTGATATAGAAAGTGTGTGTAAACTGAATTACAATAGTGTTGCAATAGTGTCATAGTGTTGGGAATAGTGTTGCTTCTGTGCATGCATCACATGTGGAGGAAGAGACGTGCTGTGTGTAATGGTAACAACCTCATCTTGGTTCAGAACATTGAACAAGACTGTTGGGAGTCTCTTCTTGTTCTTTTTCAAGGTGAACACCTTTAGTTCTCATGTTGAATGAAGGTAAAAATCCTTCCACAGTGAAATAACTGTTCACTCATGTTTTAATTTAGCAGTAAGCAGTGATTTCTGGGAAATGCTGTTAAATATCGAAATCAACAACTAAAACATCCAACTTATGGTATATTTGTTAGATATCTGTTCTGTGTGTGTTGAAATAATAAATACTGTGTTTGAACATAGTCCTGACTGTAGGCAGTAAATAGGAGAATAAACAAAGCTGATAGGATTGAGCCAGACAAAACCATAACACTCTCACAGCCAATCGGCAGTAGAGGGTGTACGCGCCAGCTGTTAGTCACTGCCTGTGATACATTGTGTGCTTGTTATTTTGAGGGCAAAGAAATAAAGGGAGGGGTGTGTTTGTCTGGGTGTCGATTTCAAATGTCAACAGCATTTCTCAGAAATCGCTTACTGTACCTTACTGTAAAAGTTAAATTTTCACACTGTTGGAGGTTTCGTTTGGTTGGTTTTTATCTTACAGAACAGTGACAAAAACTTCTCTAGAGTCTGAGAAGACAGTTCAACAGTCATGTCCTCAATCAAATGTGACCAAAGTTTGGCAGAGATTTCAATATGAACTCTAACGTTCATTTATAGCTCTATACTCTCACTGTGTTCGTGTCTGGAGATGCCTTTAGGAAGCAGGTGGCTAGAAACACACACTTAATGGGGTTTGGAGAGCACATCTGCTAATCATCCACTTCCCCAACACCACTGTGTGATCGCTAGCACTTCCTTGTGAATAAGCAATTACATTTGAAGGAGAAAGAGAGAGCGAGAGAAATTTGAGTTAATATGTAGAAATGGAATTTTTGAATCAATGCCTGTCAACGAAAGATGTCACATGACCTCTTGGCGTTTGAAAGTCTATTACAGTTTAATAAAAAAACAACACACACATGCACACACACGTACACAGACCTTGCCTAAGATTTAGCTCTGGTAAAATGTACATTTATAAATAATGCCCTACTCTTAGTCTTCCTTTCTCCCTTTCTTTCTTTCTGTCTTTTTCTTTCTTTCTTTGCCTCAAACACACACACAAAAACACACAGTGTTTTACAGTTCATGTGTGCACATAAAAAAGTATCCAATAGAAGGCTCTGTATACTAATCAGTCAATATACTAATGCTCTGTATACTAATCAGCCAATTTCATTACCCCATATCTTCATTATTGTAGCTGTAAGCAATACTCTGCAACTGTTGTGGGTGTATTTGAGAGTATGTATTCATGCAACACTATTACATCAGCAATGGGAGAAGCCTTATCTTTTAATTTACTGTAAGCATGCACGCAATTAGCATTGTAGTGGCCTTTGAATGCTTGTGTGCACTCAGACACCATGCACAATCAATAGCGGCTAGATAATCAGCATTACATTTAAGAGCTCCCCCTGAAGCTGCATACACGTACACACACATAACCTAAACCTAATCCACCTTTAACCCTAGCCTAACAATTTTCTGCTTGTTTGCGGTTTAAAATAACGTATATATATATATATATATATATGTTATAACATATTTACTATATTGTTATATTTTTGGATTCAAATTTGGAGGCTGTTCGTGGCCTAATGGTTAGAGAGTCTGACTTGTAAACAAAAGGTTGCAGGTTTGAGTCCCATAGCTGGCAGGAAACGAATGACTTTTATTTTTATACAGTGACTTTTATATTATAGTTTTTGTACAAACTGTATACCCTATCCCCAAACCCTATCCCTAAACCTAACCTTCGCAGAAAATGTTTGGCATTTACCATATATGTACATGGTAACATTATATACATGTTACCCCCCCAACACACACTCACACACACACTCACTCATGCACACTCATAATGTGCTTTTGTAACTTAAGGCAACCATCATGCATACAAATCCACACACACAGATTTAAAAAGAGCAACATATGGCCAGTTACAGATTGCTAGAAGCAGTGATTTCTCTCCAAATATAGAGGTGGATTTGAAGTGGCCAATCTGTTTTCCTCAGAGAGTTCAAACAAACACTCACACGAAGAAAAACAAAACACAAATCTGGAAAAACTTCCCATTTTAATATTAACAAAACCATTTGTCAACTACCTCATAATATAACTACATACAAGTTTTTAAGAGAACTTATAATGTTACTGTGAGATTTTGATACTTATTTGAAGTTGTTCTTTTAAACATGGGCTCTGTTCCAAATCTAAATGAACAGCATTGCTGTCTACTGCTCTACTGCATAAGTCTTCTAAGACATCATCCTAACTGAACTGGAACCTCATTGCAGTAAGTGACAATTTGAAATGACGATTACTATAGGCAGCAACACAATGCATTCTGGGATTGTCCTGATAGGTACATAAAGTGTTGCCTTAGAATTTGGCTAATTCAATATAATTTAGATGCCTACACGTAGTGACTAAATTTTGAAAGCATGCCTATAATACCTTAAAACATTGTCTATGTAGGCAGCTTACTAGGTACGGAACAGGGCTAATGATGTTGATGCCGAGAACCAACCATACAAAAACATGCCAAAAAACTAGTTACTAAACTGTTTAGCAAGTTTGAATAATAAAGAATCAAGGAAAAGAACACAGCATCTCAGGTCCTAAAACTCAGACTGTATCAGGTCCTTAAACTGTGACAGGATGCAGTAGCTCATACTAAGCAGTGCTACAGTGCACAGGGTGAGTAACAGATGAGTCTCGTCCCTTGTTTCGCCCCTTGCCTTTCAGAAAATCTGGACCTGGTTTTATTCTCAGTTACTGTAAAGTGCTATTTAATGACTGACTGTGTCATGCTATTATATGGAGAGCAAATTGGTCTCTTTATGCTGGCAGGAAGTTTTCTGTACCTCAAAATTACCCCTGCTGTGATTTCTATAAAATTATTTATATCGTTTTCTGTTACAAGACTTTAATAACTTTTTAATCTCCTAAATTCATTCATGATATGGTCACATAAAAGAGAAGATAACTTTATCCCATCACCAGTGAAGCCCTTATCAGTGCAATAACATGCCCACAGGGGAGGGGATGAGAGAAAGCCAAACACACACAAAGAGAGTGAGAGACAGACACAGGCAGATTTATTGGAAGAGTGAAATGAAGGAGATAAAGAGGTGTGTCTCTTGTCCTTGCTGACAGTAACACGACTTACTGTGTGGAATACTGTTTAAAATAATCACAGTCTACCAGGTCATTGAAATATATATTTGATGCCGAAAATATATATTTGATGCTCACTCTCAGCACTGCACAGCTGTTGTCCTACTAAATAAACTTGTTTTGCTGGTAAAATGAAAATGTAATTGTACATTCAAGGACTGTGTAGACTTTACCACTGTGTTAAAAATGAGTCCAGCAATCTTTTGTACTAAACAGACAGGTAAAGGTTGCACTTGGACAAACAAAAGTAATTGGACAATTCTGTCAGAAAGAACCAGACAGCAGTGACTAAAAATGGTTGTCAAGGTTATCATTGGTTTTACTAAG